>MU225011.1:1635542-1645551 GCA_018584345.1 Thuja plicata | reverse complement strand
ATTAGCTCCTCAGTTAACCAAACTCTATCTCCTCTTAACCAAATAAAGAGGTGGAGTTTACTGAGTATCTCTCCTGTTCCTTTTGATCTCAACCGTTCATCTTCCCATCTCTGGGATTGATCTCAACCATTCATTTCATCACCAAATCCTATATAATAAACCCTTCATAATCATTTGAAGGATCCAAGATTTCAAGCTCTCGTGTGCCATTACTATGTCAGTTTGGTTCTAGCATTCAAGCCATCTTTCGATCACACACACACATTTCAATTGTCAAATTCTCGACGCTTCTCAAGTCATAGACGCTGCCTCGCCAATATTGAGCATCAAGAACAACGTTTCAGAAGGAGTAGAGAGAAACAATAGAAGCTTCAAGCATCGACGGGTTTGCATTCGTTTGTCTTCCTTTCTCTTGTTTGTACATTTTATTGCTCACATTTCTGTTATTCGATTAGTAGTTATTGTGTACTTGATTTGCATTCACTTGTGAGTCCTTGCTATTAACCCTCGCCCTTAGAAAGCTGTGGGAGACCGAAGAGAGAGGCATACATTTTGGTGAACCCGACGTGAACAAACAACCAAAATATCTCTTGCAGATGAAGAAACGAATAGATCAACCAAGGTCGTACGGTCGCAATTTTGAAAATCTCACTTTTCTTCGATATTTGTACTATTTTGCAGTTGCTGAAATTTTGCCGCATTCGCTCACACTGTGCCGCAATCGACTGGTTTAATACCGCAATTGATTGCAGGCTTTCGCAGTTATTCTGGCCATTTTTTTGTCTCTGACTTCTGGTATTTTACCGCAATCGTCCGATCCGTGCCGCAATCGAAAGAATTTTACCGCAATCGAAAAAATTCTGCCGTAGTTGTCCGATCCGTGCCGCAATCAATAGCATTTTACCGCTGTTGCAACTTAATTACCGCAATTGATAGCACTTTGCCGCAGTTGAAAGTTTATTACCGTAATCGATAGAAGATTACCGCAATTGATAGAAGATTACCGCAGTTACAGGAATATTGCCGCAATCGCAACAAATATTGCAAATATCAGATCCAAGTCTTCTGCCTACTTGCTTTTTAATTAACATTCTTTGTGGTTTCTGTGTAGGATTGGATCAAGGTTATCGAAGACAGAGGAGGGTAAGTTTTGGTAAGCACCATTTCATTTTCTTCAAAGTTCTCAATTTTTGCAAATAATCCTTTTTGGTACTAACTTGCTTAAACAACACAAACTAAAAAGAATTCATTTGTCGATTTGGGGTTTAAAAAGAACAGTGTTTGCAAAAACATATCACTCCTCATATTTCAGATTTGGGCTTAAAATTGATGTGAGGTTTAAAATTGAACAAAAGCAAAAAATCTTTCAGTTTGGTGCTTTAAAATTGAACAAGCAAATCAACACCTACTTTTTGGGCTTAAAATTTGACATTCGTGCTTGTATGGTGGTGTAGCTTAGTTCATATTTCAAAATTGGAGCTTAATCGTTTCACCTCGTGTCTTGAGTTTTGGGTGCACTTGCACAAAGTGTTAGATTACAAACCTTTATTTTCTTAGAAAGGCTTGTCCAAGGAAAGCGCTTCTTCCTTAGAAGACGACCTTAAACCGGGAAATCCTTCCGACCGGTATATAAACAAGGCACGAACCAAAGTTTCGTCTTATCTAGCCAAGCTCGAGCGAGGCATGTTGATGATAGTCTGGATCGAGTGAATATCCCTAAGGAGCCAGCGTGATCAACTAGGCTCTTAAGTGAGTCATGCACATACAAACCGATTGGAGAGACACCACGGACTCTTACTACAACCTTGATTAATTAGAGGCCAACCCGTTTTACCTCTGAACATATATTTTATTATAGTGCAAGGGGTTGCAGAATTTCCCCCCAAGATCCCCAACATATGTGTCCCACGGTATTTGTGTAGTGAAAGAGATCTTCACTCCACGACAACAATACCTGGAAATGGCAAAAACACGGGCGCCTACGACGTAGACCTTCGTGTCCTAGTAGCGTGACAATTACTGTGTGAGCTAACGGACATTCAAGAATTGGGCCTATAACATCATATTCTGAAGCCAATTTGACCTAGATTAATCTGATTGTTCATTGTTAAAAACCTCGTGATAACATTACAACTTGAAAAAGTTGTAGAACATACACAATCTCAATCTTCATTTCTCAAAACACAGTGTCTATTGTGCTTGTTCCTTTGATCAGTTTCAGAAAACGCAAAACAAAACATTCAAACTATCAAAACGAGTCAAACATGTTAAAAGTATAGGGTTGTCGAACGTCAACTATCTTGCAAATCTGAAGCCTTGTGTGTGATAAAACACCACAAATCGACCTTTTATTTCACCGCAATCGGTGAAATTATACCACATTCTTTTGACCAGAGATATTATATTCCTGTTCTAAACTGTAAACCTTGAAAGAATTCTTCATTTGTGTTAGAGTAGTCGAGTATTGCTAATAATTAAATCAGTTAATTATTAGTTATCTACTCTTAGCTTAAGTTAGACTTAGGAAGTTTCTATTTCCTAGTAGTTTCCCTTTTAGGGTTTAAGTATCCTTTATAAGGATTGACCACTTTGTATTTCAAATCAAGGAGATTGCATTGTAATTTCATTCTGTTAATAGAAGCTTATTTTCTGTTAAGATGATTTTCCTGTCTCTGGCCTATTAGCCGCCATAGATCCTTCTATCTTCTGTCTTTTGCTTCTGTTTATGTAATAGCTATGCATGCAGGTTATCTTGGTTGTATTACAGTTTAGCAATCCTAACATGGTATCAGAGCCTTCCTGCAGCCGGCTGTTCATTCTCTGTTGAAGCACAGAGGGTTTGAAGTCTTCAGAGTTTTTTCTAACAGTTTACAGTGATTCTGGGGGGGTCTTTATTTTTCAGAGCTGTTTGAGCCGAAACGGACTCCGCCATTGCGTCCAAAAGGCCCGGGAGAGTCAAAATACATATAAATTTTGACCATTTTGGTTACAGGGGCCTCTGAGAGTTTTTTCATGCCCTTCGAGGGCCGTACGACAAGTATTTCGAGAAAAATCATTAAAAACGCATGTTTTTTTTAGGTTTTTTGAGCTTAAAAAAATGCGCGCAGTGCATGTGAAATGGCGCCGCCACCACCGCACCACCGCGGCCCGGCCCCCGGCGGCGCACCTCCCTCTGGTTTTCACCGCCCGCCGCTTCCTATTTTGCGGGCTCTATTTTTCCGCCACCCGCGGTGGCTCCCCTCCAGCGCAGCCGCCCGCCGCGCACCGCACTCTGCGGCTTCTGCTCGCCGCCCTGTTCCCTCTGTGCATGCCGCCCCAGCGGCCTCCGATCCCGCCACCGGAGCGCCGCTCCACCAGCTGAGCCGCCCGGTGGCGCGTTTTGTGACAGCCCCCGCGGGCATTTAGTCAAGGCCGCCGGTCATATGGGGAATCAGGGGCTGCGGCCCAGCCCCCGGAGTGCGCCATGCGCCCGGGGGCTTATTTTTTTTAGCCCCTGGGGCTCTGTTTTACCCCTTTTTTGGTTCTCTGGGGGTACCTGGGCTTTTTTCGCTCTACAAGGAGCATACGGGGGTCTTTTTCTGACTTCTATATACCGTCAAAAAGCTCTTTCCGAGCACTTTCTGATGGTGGAGGTTAGGGTTTTTGGTTCCACCGTTTCGACAGCATTTTTTACTATTGAAGTCTGATGTCTCTTTTTGCCTTCCGGGAGTCATATCTGGCTCATCCGGACTCCTTTTTCGGCAAACGAGATATCGTCGGAAAGCTGGTTTTGTGTGCTATTCAGTGGTAGAGGTTATTTTTCCAGATTCTGCTCTGGGTTTTCACTCCTCCGCGTTTGGTAGTTTATGCCCTTTGGTGGATTGCTTGGTTCTACAGGTCTTGGGATCTCTTCTTCTAAGTTCATAGCTCACTCTTCTTTCTGACTTCTGAGCTTGCATGCTCTTTCTGTTGCATCATTATTCTGTAAACGCACTGAGATAAAGTGCCCTCTTCTACATTTTTAGATCTTGTACACCTGGTTCAGTTTTTGTACTCGCACTGTGTTATAAAGTGCCATGGGGGGTTATGATGCATTTGCCGCTTTAGGCGCATCCACTTTTATCAAGTGAGCGTACCTTCCACGACATTAGCCCATGTAGTGTGTCTATGACATCGCCCTTTATCCTGTGTGTGTTCTTCTGTTGCACTGTTCGTGTTCCTGGTTCTTCTTCTGCAGCTGTTTCTGGTACTGCATTTCAGTGTTCCTGTCACCTCTCCCAGTTCAGCATTATGGGGGGGTTCACCTGTTGGTTCTATTGCTTCCTGGTTCGATTGATCATCTCTTCAGACACTTGTCTTCTCTACCTGGTCATACACTTCAGTGGGGGTTCCAGCAGTATCTTCTGACAGAGTTTTCAGACATGCTTCAGAGATGCTTCTTGCTCTTTTCTTATTCCTCTCTCTGGGACATCTTTTCCCTTTTTTGTTTTGGGTACCTAATCAGGCCTAGTTGCAGGGACCCATCTTTCCTGCTTTCTGCAGTAGTTTAGCTTTTTTGCTTCTCCCTAAGTTACACTTAGGGGGGGTGTTAGAGTAGTCGAGTATTGCTAATAATTAAATCAGTTAATTATTAGTTATCTACTCTTAGCTTAAGTTAGACTTCGGAAGTTTCTATTTCCTAGTAGTTTCCCTTTTAGGGTTTCGGTATCCTTTATAAGGATTGACCGCTTTGTATTTCAAATCAAGGAGATTGCATTGTAATTTCATTCTGTTAATAGAAGCTTATTTTCTGTTAAGATGATTTTCCTATCTCTGGCCTATTAGCCGCCATAGATCCTTCTATCTTCTGTCTTTTGCTTCTGTTTATGTAATAGCTATGCATGCAGGTGATCTTGGTTGTATTGCAGTTTAGCAATCCTAACAATTTGGTGTCCAAAACTAGTGTCTATCCTAGGAAAACGCAAAGAACATTGTGTGAATCTCTAAACATTCAAGATTACCCTTTCTCTGTAAAGCATGATTACTGTCTAAAACATTGTTAGTTCGAAAGCTCAGACTCGAAGTATCTTGATCTCATCTTATCAAACATCATCATTTTTTTTCAAATTGACTTTGTCCAAGACAAAGGTCGGCAAATCATATCTCTTATCACCACTTTGAGATCAAGTTATATCAAAATCTGTCCTTAGAATTACCTTTGTCCAAAACATAACTCGGATTTTGTCTTAGAAAGGATCATCTTCTTTGTTTGCTTTATATCACTTGTTTTAGTTACAAAACCTGGACCACACTATGTCTCAAACACCTCATGGAGGACCTTACACAAGGTCTATGGCTAGAGCTCAACTAGATGAGTCATACATCAACCATTTTCCCGCTTGGGAAACAGAGCAAGAGAACGATCCCTTCGTGAACACTAGTCCTACTCTATTCATTGAACCACCCCGTGGGGCAGCCTTTTTCCAAGATATCACAGAGGAAGAACTTGAAGATGTGGAACAAGATGCCTATTCTACCAAAGTAGTTGACGTTGTCGTAGAGAGGAACCCTGAACGTTACTTTTCCATGCTAATAAAGAAAGGAGTCAAGCTCCCCGCTAAATTCAGCGTATCAACTATATGGCCCGAAAACCCTCTCGCAGGTCAAAACACTACTTCTCAGATATTACCGGTTGTGTCACAGATCTTTCCAACATTGACTTTACCTACATCAACGCAGACTGTGTCCAATCAAACCAATGACCCGACCCAAGCCAACACATCATCTACTCAAGGCATGACAATCACTAGTGTGCCTTCCATCCCACCAAACTCCAGTTATTTCAAAACTATGTCGCTGCTGCAATCCGTCCACACTAACCTTGGGATCAAAACTTCATGCCCGCAAGGATCTACTTCTGCAGAACCTATTTTCAGTCAAGGCCAGCCCAAGGCTACATCTTTGCCCATTCTGACACCTATCCAACCTCCGCAACAGCAACCCCAGCTTCAGTTGCCTCATATCCAACCTCCGCAACAACAACCCCAGCTTTAGTTGCCTCATATCCAACCTCCGCAACAACAACCCCAGCTTCAGTTGCCTCATATCCAACCTCCGCAACAGCAACCCCAGCTTCAGTTGTCTCATATCCAACCTTCGCAACAACAACCCCAACTTTAGTTGCCTCATATACAACCTCCACAACAGCAACCCCAGTTTCAAACCCTACCTCAGCAGCAGCAATACATACCCCACCATTATCAAAACCAGTTTCAGTCATGACAACAAAACCCGCCTTGGACCACTCATGTCCCTACAGTTACAAATCACTCGGTGGGAAATCAACATCAGGTCCCTAGGATGAAAACCTATGTTCCTACTCAAGGGACACAGAGGCGTAGCCTTATACCCACCACAGCACAAAGGAATGTCCACATGCACCAGCCGCAATATCAAATAGACATGCTAATGCAACGAATGCAAAACCTTCAAAACCAAATGATGGATATGCAGAATCAGGGGCAAACTAAATCCTATTCCGCAGAAGATTTATACCCATACCCCTTTGATCACTCGATTCAGATGTCTCCATTCCCAAACCACTTCTCAGTGCCAAAATTTGACAAGTATAGGGGCAACACTAACCCCATTGAGCATATACAAGAGTTCTTTGCTAGTTGCGTTGAAGTCGCTCATGATGAGACATACCTAATGCGGCTATCCCACAAAGTTTAGCCGGACCAGCAATGGAATGGTTCTCACATCTTCCTCATGGCATTCAGTCTTGGGGAGAATTGGCTGAAAAATTCATTGCACACTTCCATCATAACATCGAGCGCAAGGTCAGCATCAAGGACCTTTGTGACATAAAACAGAAAGATGGAGAGTCCTTTGTGAAATTCCTACAGAGATGGAGGAACACGGCAAACCGTATAACATATGGCGTGCCCGAACAAGACTTGATACTCATGTTTGTTGACAATCTGATCCCAGATATGTCATTCACAACAGAACTACAGTTGGCGCCAAACTTCACACAACTCATCGAAAGAGGAGTTCGGTATGAGCAGAACTTTGTCAAAAGAGGAATCCTTGCAGACCCTACACAAATGAATACAAATAAGAATACAACGGAAAAGGCTAAGTGGTGGAATAAGAACAAAAATGTCACTAGTGATGGTGTCATTGATGTAAAGACGGTCAACTACGCGCAACCCAAGGTGTCACTGCAAAGCGCACCTGTGGTAAATCAAAACCCCACAGGGCCCACTCAACAAGTATACATCCATAACCAACCTCCCCCTGTGCAAGCAGCCACTGTGTCAAACAGTCAATAGCAGAATCAACGCAAACCACGGTTCCAATTCCAACAAAAAGATTTCACACCATTGGGAGAACCAATAGAATCCGCTTTACATAAGCTGATACAATCAAACACCATCACTCTCCCACCAATCAGAGACTTTGAACAAGAGGAAAACAAACCAAGGTGGTACAATGACAAAGACTTCTGTGAGTTTCATCAGGTCAAGGGGCACAAAACAGCCAACTGCTACCGATTGAAACATGCTATCCAAGATCTCATTGACACAGGGATCATCGATGTGACGAACACTCAAGCTAAAGGCACAACTGATCACACCATTTTTAATGATACCTTCTGTGATCACAATAAAGGAAAAACCTCCGGGTCTGGTGGACAAACCAATAAAGTCAACTATACATATGCCAATAGTGATAATATCATAAATTGCCTAAATTCTTCAGATAATCAAGTGGCCGCAATCACCATCAGGGACCAAGGTAACAATTGCACTGTAACTACTCGTCGTGCTAGAGTCATCTTGCAAGGAGTACCATCCTCAGCTACTACATCAGCCAATCCTATAGAAAACTCAGATCCACAAACAAGCATAGTGGACCAGCTAAAGCACACACTTGCCCAGATATCCATGTTTGACCTCTTGCGCATATCTCCGCAGTATAAAATAGCACTTGACCAAGCACTTCAAAATGCAGCCGTCCCAAGGGACATAACACCAGAAAGCTTCCAAACAATGGTCAATCACATAGCAGCTAACAAACATGCCACTTTCACAGACCGTGATGTGCCCCCGCATAAACCCTTGCATAATGATCCTCTACACTTGCTTGCCCAAATCCACAAAAGTGCTATCCGTAGAGTCCTTGTTGATGGTGGAGCCGGTTTAAACATTTGCACTTTGAAATTAATCAAGCAACTAGGCTATTCTGAATCAAGCATTGATGTCACCCAAAGGATAAATATCAGAGCATATGATGAAGAGGAAAGATCCTCTAAAGGTATTATTATTCTACATGTTCGCATTGGTCCTGTGGTAAAAAACACACCCTTCCAAATTTTAGACCTTGAATTGGAATACAACATGTTATTAGGGAGACCGTGGATACATGAAATGCAAGCTGTACCATCAACATACCATCAATGCATCAAATTCCCTCACCAAGGGGAGGAGATTATCATAGAAGGAGATCCCAATCCCTTCTAATATTGCAATGTGGTCCAAATCAGCACTGATAACCAAGTACCATCGAACAAGGATGCAAGTATCCCACCCTCTTCAGAATCAAATCCCAAGGATGTCACACGAGCAGCAGGTAAGATAGTCATTCATCAAGATGCGAATATCTCATCCAATTCAAAAATAGATCTTAAAGATGTCACGAAAAAATTAAGATATCCATCACGAACAAAGGATGTGGTGAATATAGATATGAAGAGGCCTTCACAATCATGCACATGCCTTTAAGCCCCAAAAATCACGGTATGCCACCACTTGTCATTGCAACAGAAACTCAGCAACCAGTTCTTTTTAGATGTCCACCCACAACTTTTGTCCGATGGGGGGACATAGCGGAAGAGAATCCTTTTGAGCAAGACATTAATGCTTGGTTACACAAAGACACTCCTGAGACAGTTCGAGCACCCTTACCTTTGGCAAACTACGGTAACGGTTACACAATGATACAAAGGTTTGGGTATGATGGTATGACCGGACTGGGGGCAAGGCAACAAGGCATATATGAATTTCCTATCCCACTAACCCAAAGAAACACTATGGACAACAAGGCACTAGTCCTGTGGTTCAAGACATTCAAGTCAATCACACGCAAATAGCACAGATGCACCAGAGGCACAACACTGAGCATGTCCTAATAAACAACATATTAGCACAGTTGTTGCCCGCCAAAGAGGGATCCACACAATCCCAAATAAACCTACACTTAGCAATCAACGATACCCAAGGAAGTGAGACATTGGAAGAACATTCATTTGCGACTAATTCCAATGAGTATGAGTGGCAATACCTCCACGACTTTGAACCATCAATCCCTTACTTTTTCCCTCAAGTTGATATTATCATAAACCTAGTAGACCTGTTTGAACAACTGACCATTACGGAACAACCCTGTATAGACAAACATATCATTCATCAGACCTCAAGTGGTGCGTCCTCATCACAGTCCAATTTCGTAGGCACCATATCTACAGTCTCGTTCAGTCAACCAAAGCCATACAGTAGTGAAAGTGTCTATCTCGTACACCCTGAACTTATAGAGTGGGATCAACAAGGACCACCTGATATTGATGTCTTTGAAAATGACGAAGCAATAGCTCATTTTATGGGACTAAGAGAAGGCATTCCGTCAGGAGATTACAAGGCAGGATTCTCTATAAACCTAGACAGAGCAGCATACTTTGGGGAGGAAGCTCCTCTTTCCAGTCCACAAAAGAAAAAAAAACAAAAAGCTAAAAAGCTAAAAGAAGACGTATCTTCCAGCGAAAACCTCACAGAGGCGTTAGAAGATGAAAAGAGAGAACTCCTCCCCTTAACAGAGGAGAAATCAGCACTACTAGCTGAGGAGATAGAAGAAGTCAACTTAGGGGATGACAAAAACCCAAAGAACATCTATTTGGCACTATCTCTCACCCCTGAGGAAAGAGAACAGTTCATCGGTTTCTTCAAGGAGAGAATGATCAATTTCGCATGGTCTTACTCAGATATGCCAG
>MU225011.1:1571033-1593805 GCA_018584345.1 Thuja plicata | reverse complement strand
AATTGAATGTGAAATCTTGCCTCTTTCTATGATCTTTTCTTATCCTCAATCTTGATGTTGAATGTGAAATCTTGCCTCTTTCTATGATCTTTTCTTATCCTCAATCTTGATGTTTGTCTTTGCTCATTAGCAAGCACTTACATGTGAGTTCTTTCCACTTGATTGTTTTTGGTTTTTACATTCATTGAAGGAATAAAACTTGTACTTGTATGATTTTACATAAAAAATAAATCCTCCTTTATTTATGCAACAATAGAGGAGACCTATTTCTCATTAATATAAAAGGAGACAATATACATCTTGTAGTCAAACTCACTTACAGACTAGCACTCCAAAGCTAGCCTTTCTAGCATTCACTTAAATGATGTCCAAATATAGAAAGGAAAAATAAACTGTAGTAGCACTCTCCACTGCAAATCAGAGAAGACAACATAGCTAACAATCAATCCACATACCCAAACACACAGAAATCTCTCCACTCTTACTCCTTGACATTGATACCATGTTAAAAACATGGATAGGAGGTAAAACTTTGTTAAGATCTCTCTTTCAATTTATAGCAAATACTTATTAAATGTTGATTATATTGTAGCAAGGAGGTAGTTATAACATCAATAGAATACAAGTGAGATAGTTGTTGAAGATAATGTTGAGAAGGTGCTTGGTCCGTTGGAGGTGGACTTGTGGTAGTTGGATGGTTCGTGATGACAAATTTGGTAGATAATTAATTTAACTTTTCTAACAACAGTAATATCGATTTCACTCCTAGAATATTTCAATACAATAGGTATTCCATTTCACTAACTAATATGTTACCCTTCATTAAATACAATGAGTTTTTTCCTCTTGATTCATGGTAAAGAAAGACATTTCAGATTTTTAATGGAAACCCAAATAAACAGCTATTAAACATAAAACTAAATTCGCAAAATTAGAAACTGAATCACATACATACATACATACTAATGAGATAAACTAATAAGCTATATGACATCACTCTATCATTATAGGAATCTAAACACAAAACTCACAAACCTCTAGACAATTGAGAAGTTTCCTTAACAGAGAAACAACGAAACATCATGCAGATACATTAAATGCCTTGTGAAAACTACCATAAAGAACATTTGTATTAAAACATCATATAATCACTCACCTCGAAATAGAGTGGTAATAGGATATGTTACATACTAAGCTTTTCCAGATGATGAAATTACATAATTCTCACCATCTCTAAAATACACAACAAAAATCAGTCTTAAAAGGATGTGAAACAAAATAAGGTAGTCTAAAAGATGCAAAAAAATGGGATGTTACACTGGCAGGGGAAATGAAACAATTCCTTATCCAAGCGAATCCTCCACAAGCAGACAACTATGAATTGCCTTGTCCTCCTTTTTCAAACTCTATCATTGCCATATTTATTAGTTTTTCAGCAGCCCATGTGCAGCCATGCTGAGCAGTTTGATGGCTTTAATTTGTGATAATATCTATGACTTTTATATATAACTATACTGTTATTTTGTGTGTATTGTAAGAGCAGATAAGAAGATGCTTTTTTTCTTTCTAAAAACAAATAGAGCAGCAACTCTGTTTTACTTTGTTTTATCTATGTTTGAACAGCTCTGTCTTTTCTGTGTAAACAACAGCAGCTCTGTTCTGAAGACAAATATATGTATTTTGTTTAGTTTTTCTATGAACCTTTATTAGTAACCATTTTTCACTATTCTGGGTATCTTTTGTGCAGTGAAAAGAGCTGAGTTGTTCATCTATTTCTAAGTTGTCTTTTGTATTTTCTGTCCCCTGTTTTGAAATCCAAAATATTGTTGTAAGCTCTAAAAGTTGTCCCAAAATTGAACAATTTCAAGCGGCCAACTTCCAATGCTTGTCCTTTTCTTTCCATAGAATATGAATTGTTCATACTTTGTTTCTAGCTGTGGCCAGAATCAATAATGTTGTTGCCCTGTCTCTCAATTAATCCAGAGATATATAGGTCAGCAATATGTTTTAAATCTATTGCAAACACACAAGAAATAAATAATTCATGTATGAGTCCTTACAGGGCACAAGATGAAATGAATAAGCATACCAACTTGTTCCTTCCATGTCTCCTTTGCATGACTCAACTTATCATGCCCAACAATGAACTTCAATAGCAAGACAAGCCATATATGCATTCAGGCGAAAAATTGATCTCAAGACTTACATGACATAATCCAAAATTCTTAACCAATTATGTCATCCATTAGAACTTTGTTCAGACTTTTATATAAACAAATAAATATACAATTAAACAAATAATTACTTTGCCTATTTTTAGGGAAAGAGCACTATAGCTATTATAGATAATTTTGTATATCCTAATTTCTTAAATGGTACATGGGATTGAACATTTTTGTGAATGTCTTTGTACCTGACTCAATTGTTGTTAGGCATGCAGGGGTCAAAAA
The DNA here is from genome assembly GCA_018584345.1 of Thuja plicata. Lineage (NCBI taxonomy): Eukaryota > Viridiplantae > Streptophyta > Pinopsida > Cupressales > Cupressaceae > Thuja > Thuja plicata. Next base: position 1,591,355 of record MU225011.1, on the reverse strand, counting down.
GTGGTCATTTCAAAGTGCATGTAAACACGTATACTCTATTGTCCCATTACTTATTCCTTGTGAGAACAAAAAATTGCAAAATAGATTCAATAGTCATTTCAAAATGCATGTAAAAACATATACTCTATTGTCCTATTACTTGTTCCTTGTGAGAGCAAAAATTGCACAATAGATCCAATATTTATGTATAAATGTTCTGTTAATCATATCTTATTGATACCAATAAAGTTAAACAATTAATCTAACAACTGACTTTTATTTCCTGAAAAAGAACACTTATTGACCCACTTTGATAAATTTTTAATAACTTTTAATTAACTAAATCAACAAATGATGATTGAAACATAGGCTTAATATCTGATATTCTTCTAAGACCATCCAGAATGCATCTTCTTTGACTGCAGGACTTCCACAAGGGGTGCTCCTCTTGTATTACAGACAATACCCTGTTCTGGGAGAAGTCACTGAACAATGACTGTGGGACTACACGACTTTGCTCTGCCACGAATTCATCTGCACCTCACGAATTCTCCTGTCAATTCAGAAAAACCCAGCTGTTTCTGTGTTGGCAGAGTTATGTGAAGTTCATTGGTTTGCATACATTAATGGACTCTCTGCAGTCTCACAACTTTTAGCTCAGAACAGAGTTAGGTAAGGCACATCTGTTCTGTTTCAGTGTTGGGTTCCTTTCATCTTCTATGTTATTCAGAGCATTTTACTCTCTGTTTTTGGCTGTTGTACTCTCGTGGACTGTAGTTTTGTATTCTGCGCTGCCTGATTCGTAAGAATGAGGCAATCATAGGGAACAAGTTAGACTAAAATCCTTTGGAGAAACGGGTGCCCGGATAACAGTGTTCTCTCTCAAAACACTAACTTAAATCCAATACTTGTGCAAAGCTCCAAGAATTGGAAGAAAGAAATCACAAAAATAGGTTACTAAGAACGGTTTTGGTACGTGGTAGAAACCCATAAGTCTCTTGACACCCTGTAGTCGAAGAATATTTGGCTCTACCGGATTCCAACTCTGTTATAAGAATTTATGTCAGTTTTACAGGATTCATTCGTCGACTCCATCACTTACCAGATTTATTCTTCATCTCACAGATTCATTGCTTACAGACTCTAAACTTTTTGATCTTCATTTTAATGATGAATCTAAAACTTTTTTTTTTTATCAAAAAATAAAAATAAAAATAAAAAATAAATGAAAATTTTATATAATTGACAGGAGATAGGAAAAAAGTCTAAGTTGGTGGGACAATTTCTACTCTAAAATGGCCTAAGTTGGTGGGACAATTTTCTACAATTTCTTGCCTAAAATGGTGTAAGTTGGTGGGACAATTTCTAGCCTCTCACTTTTTCCACCAGCTCAAATCTGCAGCCCTAAAAAGTAAGAGTTGCTACTTTTGAGGAAAAGATTTGGAAGTCCCCCTCATGCACCCTAAGTACTATTAAATGATTTATATTGATTCTCTTTCTACAAATTGCTAATCACTAAAAATTTAGCAACAAAGAAATCAATCATGGGCAATTTTTGATATACAAGCAAAAAAATTTAGCTAAACCTACACAACACAATATAGATATAGCTGAAAGTAAGAAAAATAGTTGAAGTGTATAGAGGAAGAATATTAGTGAAATAATGAATAAAAACCATTTAATTAACAACAAGATTGCATGAATTTACAAAAAAAATAGAGGAAAAGTAGGAACAAATTTGGGAAAGGAAGGGAGTTAAGCCTAAATCCTTCGTGGCTAGCTTAAAAAAAAGCAACAATAGTTATTCCAATAAAATAGGAATTGTGCCAACACCCCCTTTAAACCTAGCTAAGCAGACAAAAGAATGAGGAAATGAATGAAGAAATAGTGAAAACCCTCTGAGAACCAAAACCCCATAAAAATATATGCTAATTGTGCATGAAAACTACTATGTTGCAATGTCCTTCGCCCCAAGAAGGCCTTGCAAAAACTAAGACTTATGCTCAATGAAAGTCTTCGTGAAGATGTCGATAGTTTGTTTAGAACTATGAAGTACTACAAGTCAATGACCCCATAATAGATGAAACATTAGATGTAGTGCATGTGGATCTCAATAGGTTTAGTTTATTTTCCTTGTATAGGATCTCTAAAAAACTCTAGTGTACTTTAATTGTTGCACCAAGTGATATTATAGTGATGAAAGAGGATACCAAACTCATTTAGTAAGCTCGTAGCCAAATGGATTGAATGGTAACATTGATTGTCCCTCTATATTCAGCCTCTTCTAATGATAAGACATTGGCAGATTGCTTCTTGCTTGACCAACAAATAGGATTGAATCCCAAAGTGGACTTGTGATAAATGTTATCACTAGCTCAATCAGAATCAATATAGCTAATGAGATCCAAAGTACATCCTCTTTATATAATGAATCCCATAACTGATGGTTCCTTGGACATATCAAAGCATACACTTGGCAACTTTCTAATGTAGCTCATGTGGCTCTTGCAAGTATTTGGAAACAACCTTGATTGCATATGAGAGATTTGGATAAGAGTGAGATAAAGAAGACTCTCCACAAGCCGATGATACAATGTACAATCAACCAATGGTGTATCCTTAAATTATCCTCAAACTTTACCCCTAATAAGAAATGTGTGGTTGTTGGCTTATAGTAAGTCATGTGAAACTAAACTAAGTTCGATCTCTTGTATACTTGGATTGAGCAACTGTGGTTCCTGATTCATTCTAGTTGATTTCAATTCCAAGGAAAAAATGTCGAAGATCCATGTTTTTCAAGGAAAAATTGTCATGTAAAGAAATTTTAATAACAATAATGGTTGTGGCTAAATTACATGTTATTAGTAGGCCATATAGATAGAGCACTATGATCAACATGGAGTTAGACATTCTCATCATATAAACATTTGGATCAAATTTTCATTGCATGAAATTTTGAGCCAGTAGTAAAGAGTTCATTTTAGCATACCAAGTTGTAGGTATCTACTTGAGGCCATAGATTGACTTCTTGAGTTTGCATAACAATGATGAATTATGTACATATGCTTTTGGCTAGTCCGTGTAGATTTTCTCCTTGAGAACACCATTAAGAAATGGATTCTTCACATCCATGTGGTGAACTTTCCAACTTCTTGTTGCAATGGCCAGAGCTAACTAAATGGAGTCCATTTTTTGCCATTGGAGAAAAAGTCTCATTATAGTCAGTGCAATGAATTCACTTTAAAAGCCTTTGGCTATCCACCCACAACTTACATATGTAGACAACTCCTCACTCTTTCACAATTGACAATAAAAAGAAAACTAAAGGACTATGCTTGCAAGTTACTCTAAAAGTAGAGAAACACAGAGAAAAATAAAAAGAGAGCGGGCTACAAATTGAAAGGGCAATCTTGCTTCTTTCTATGATATTTTCTTATCCTCAATCTTGATGCATGCCTCTACTCATTAGCAAGCACTTGCACATGAGTCATTTCCACTTAAATGTTTTTTGGGGGGGTTTTACATTCACTAAAGGATTTAAACTTGTAAGTGTGATGGTATACCAAAATGAAATATTCCTTTGTTAATGTAACAACAGAGACATATTTCACATGAATATAAAAGGAGACAATATACAACTTGCATCAAACTCACTTGTAAACTAGCACTCCAAAGCTAGCCTCTGCAACATTTACTTAATTGATGAATCACTCTCAACTTTGCAAATCAGAGCACACAACATATTTGAGAATTAATCCATAGGCCTGGACATATAGAAAGCTCTTCAGTCTTACTGTTTGACATTGATACCATGTTTAAAACATGGATTGGAGGAGAAATTGTGTTAAGAGTTCTGAAGAATATAGGCTCAATCCATTCAATTTATAGGAAATACATATTAAATGTGGCTTATATACTATAGCAAGGAGGTAGTTGTTGAAGAAAATGTTGAGAAGGTGCTTGGTTTGTTAGAGATGGAGATGTGATAATTGGATGGTCTATGATGATAGACTTGGTAAATAATTAATTTAACTTTTCTAATAACAATAATATCGACTTCACTCCTAAGATTTGTCAATACGCTAGATATCCCATTTCACTAACTAATGTGTAACCCTTCATTAAATGCAACAAATTTTCTTTGTAAAAACAAATACAGCAGCAACTCTTCACTTGTTTTACTTTTGCTGGTATTTCTAAGTTGTCCTTTGTATTTTCTGTCCCCTGTTTGTCCCTTCAAAATATTGTTGTAAGCTCCAAAAGTTGTCCCAAAATTGAACAAATTTGAAGGGGCCAACTTCCAATGCTTGTCCTTTTCTTTCCATAGAATATAAATTGTTCATACTTTGTTTGTAGCTGTGGCCAGAATGAGTAATGTTGTTACCCTGTCTCACAATCAATCCAGAGGTACATAGGTCAGCAATATGTTTTAAATTTGTTGCAAACACACAAGAAATAAATAATTCATGTATGAGTTGTTACAGGACACAGGATGAGAAGAACAATTAGCATACCAACCTGTTCCTTCCATGTCTCCTTTGCATGGCTCAAGTTACCATGCTCAGCAATGAACTTCAATGCTGCGTGGGGCAGAATGTCTGTAGTTAAATAGGCTTATCAGGTTGGAATAGCAGGACAAACCATATATGCATTCAGACAAACAGATCCACTCACAATTTATTCATTGACCGCTCTACCTTATATATGTTCAGCCTTTTATTTTATTATTGATCTATTGGTGCAGCTCAGCCATCTGAAGTTTAGTTCTAGAGGAAAAAATTTGATAGGTCATGACACAATCCAAAATTTTTATCCAATTATCCAATCATGTCATCCTCTTCGTTCAATCTTTTATATCAAATCAATAAACATATAATTAAGCAAATAACTACGTTGTCTATTAGGGAAAGAGTAGAAGAACACCATAGTCATAATAGCTAACTTCGTACACCTTAATCTTCTAAATGGTACATTAGATAGACAACTTTTTTATGAATGTCTTCTTATTTGACTCAACTGTTTATAGCTAAGACAAATACTGTGGGACCCATACAGAGATAAAAAAGTATTCATTTCAAAGTGCAGTAAAAACATAGGGGAGAGGATCCACTAGTGAAAACATTCCAATGGTTGTGATAGCATTTGTTAATTTAATACCCACATTTGCCAATTTAGTATCCAATATTTTTGACAACATTGTATCAATAGTTGTGACTTTAAAGTTGTTTTTGCTAATGATGACTACTCATAATTGAATAAAATGTATCCTTCTTTCCTAAAAGACATCCAATCATGTGATGCCACATTAGCTGCACAAGCATGGAGGTACCTAATGCACTACGATTGGTTTCACTTTTTTTTGGATTAATTTCTGGTTAAATAGGCTTATTAGGCCTATTTTATAAGTCTTTCAAATTTGATAAGTCATGATACAATCCAAAAAATTTATCCAATTATCCAATTATGTCATCCTTTTGAACTTCGTTCAGTCTTTTATATCAAATCAATAAACATACAATTAAACAAATAACTGTGTTGGTTACTAGGGGAGGAGCAGAAGAGCACCATAGTCATAATAGCTAATTTCGTGCACCTTAATCTTCTAAATGGTACATTAAATTGACAACTTTTTTTGTGAATGTCTTTGTACGTGGCTCAATTGTTTATAGCTAAGTCAAATGTTGTGGGATCCATGCAGGTCTAAAAAAGTAATCATTTCAAAATGCAGGTAAAAACATAGGGGAGAGGACCCAGTACGTGAACGCATTCCAATGGTTGTGATAGCAGTTGTCAATTTAATACCCACATTTGCCAATTTAATATCTAATATTTTTGACAACATTGTATCAATAGTTGTGACTTTAAAGTTGTTTTTTCTAATGATGACTACTCATAATTGAATGAAATGTATCCTTCTTTCCTAAAAGAAAACCAATCATGCGATGCCACATCAGCTGCACAAGTATGGAGGAATCTAATGCACTAAGATTGGTCTTACTTTTTTTTGGACTGTTTTGGGCACTTTGGCAAAAAGCATGCTCACATGGCATCATATTTGATGATGCAGCCCTGAAACCTTAGTTATAAGCAGGGTACTTGTCAAGTAAGGTGCTGTAAAAAAATGGCCTCTCCCCTATTCTCTATTATTTCATTATTGTTAGTTTTGAGAACCTAAAAACATTGCACAATAGATCCAATATTATGCATAAATGTCCCAGTAATCATGTATTATTAGTACCAATAAAGTTGTACAATTGACCTACTTGATAATTTTTTAATACACTTCCAGCTAACAAATCCAACAATAATAATTGAAACATAGGTTTAATAACTGGTACTCCTCTAAGACCATTCCAGAATGCATCTTGTCAACTGCAAGCCTTGGAGAGGGGGTGCCTGCTTTTCTTGTATTACAGACAATAACCTATGCTGTGGGACGTCACTGAAAATGACTGGAGCACTTTCAGTCATTCGTGTGCACCTACACATGACTGTGGGACTACACAATTTYGCTACTTACACCCGYTTGCTCTGCCACGATTCACTTACACACCTGCYCAATTSATCWCTTCACTTGTCYATTCACAAACACCCRCCTATYTCTGTGTTGGCAGGKYTWTTTGAACTTCATTGRTTTGCCGTSCAGCGCATACATTAATGGACTCACGGCAATCTCACATCTTTTAGCTCAGAACAGAGTTAAGGCACTTGCGTTTGTTTCAGTGTTGGGTTCCTTTCATCTTTTACGTTATTCAAGGCATTTTCCTGTTTGCTGTTGGCTTCTGTCCTCTCGTGGACTGTAGTTTTGTATTCTGCTCTGTCAGGGCTGCTGCGGCGCTGCCTGATTCGTAACTACGAGACCCAAATTTAACAATGACCCAATCATGAGGAACAAGTTAGACTAATATCTTTTGGAGAACTGGGTGCCCGGATAACAGCGTTCTCTCTCAAAACAATAACTTAACTCCAATACTTGTGCAAAGTTACCCACGATCCATACATACCCAGCAAGAATCCATACATACCCAGCAAGCATAGGTTACTAAGAACAGTTTTCGTACGTGGTAGAAACCCATAAGTCTCTTGACACCCTGTAGAAGAAGATTTGGCTCTACCAGATTCCAACAGTGTACTTCTAATCACACCAAGTGAAACCAAGATCTCCATACCAAGGAAATTCACCGTGCCATAGGACCCCATAACCTTCTATTTAGGTACTCACTCATTATCCATCCTCTTATCCCAAACCAACCACACCAATGCACAAGTGACTACAAACAAGGCCAGTTAATAAGTCTACACCAACACTGAATCAAATCTTATAAATATAAATAGTCCACATTTGAGTTATCTCAATGCAATCAAACGGGTCCTAACTGCATAACTTATAGATCCAATCATTGCAACATACAAACCACTATCACATCAATGACAAGCAAAATGAGATCTCAAAGAGAACAATCATATATAGACAACATGACTCAAACAACGAATCAATCACATATCTAATTTGCCAATCAAGTCCACTTCGAGCACCATAATACATAAATCCATCAAGCATCACCACAAAAATGCTAAGTGACTAATTATGTACCAACGTCCATATGCAAACACCATAGTACATAAATCCATCAAGCATCATCACAAAAATGCTAAGTGACTAATTATGTACCAACATCCCCATGCAAAGAAAGAACCACACCTTCTCTCACCATACACAAAGCATGCACGCAAAACTACAACTATCTCATCCAGTAACATCCTATAGAAACAAGGGTCTAGAAAATAACTCTTCGGTAGATCCATAAAACTGCAAGGTTTATTTCTTGATCATGTTAAACTGACAAAACCACTATGTTCAAGAGCACCCATGCACATCCATACCCACTTCTCATCTGGAAGACCCAAAAGTAAAAAAAAACACCAAACAACTTAACCTAAGACAATGGATTGGCATAGATGAGAATCACCATAGATTTTTAAGGAAAGTCTATAAACCCCACAGATCCAAGAAACATGGATCCAAGCCATGCAAGTACAAACATCCATAAGGAAAAAGTAGTTCAGGAGCTCCCAGCCCACTTGTAGACCAAATCCACCACCATCATCAGTACATGCATTTGAGAGAGATATGTTATTCTAGAAGCTTCTAGATCATCCAAAGATCAAATCCATAGCCTCCATGCATTCAGAGTAACAATAGTAGAGCCTTCTAATATTGGGAAAGAAAGCACCCAACATAAGAACATCATTCCATAGTTGAAAAACAATACAAACTTCTCCATATTACTAGGGAACCTTTCACAAATACCCAAGATGAAAACTCTTTTGCATGCAACCATAAAGCATAAATAAGAACACCCAATCCACTACTAACCAGGAGCTTCAGATCAATGTCGTTTCAACATGACCAACATCATTTTCTTTGTCTTCAACATCCTTCAAACTATGTGTTGTCTTCTGAAACTTAAACAATTGTAAGACTTGCACTCATTAAAAGATCAATCTTCTTCAGTTGATTCCTTCAGATTCCCTCAAGCTTGTCAAGCTAAGAAATCTTCACAAAAGGAATACCTAATATATGAATTTATCTCTCTTAAACACAAATATAGAATATATGTAATTTAAGATTGATACAAAATATACACACATATATATACAATTATATACATATATTAACATCTACATTTATTGTCTTATAAAAGTATTCTTTGAACAATATGCAATTTTTGTACACAATGCAAGTGTCTCTTGAACATGAAGAGGTCTCTAAGATCAAAACACACTTTTCTCAAAGTCATGAAATGCTTTCTAAGAATTAAATCAATGAAATCAGTTATTAATGTGCGAGTATGTTCTCTTATTACAAATGGTCAATGGTCCTGGTTTTTTAAGTTGGATCTGCTTTTCTCCTTTTGGTGATACTCTCCCTCTCAAAATTCAGAAGGAAACAAAATGATCTCCTATATCCACCTCATTAACTCATAAAAGTAATTAGTCTGAGAACAATTTAAAACATCACTATAAATAATTTAAAACACAATGCATAATGTTCATTTTCATTTCTATAAATAATCAATTTTATTATATCATAAATTATATTAGATCTACCTGAAATAAATAATGCATCAACATACCCTTCATTGATCATAATTCAAGTTTTCAAGTTTTCAGACCTATAACTAAAATACATAACAAAATAACAGTCTTAAACGATGTGAAAAATGGGATGTTACAGGGGCAGAGGAGATGAAACAATTCCTCATCCGAGGGAACCATTGCAAAGTTACTAAATTCAAGTAAAATATTTTGAAAAGACTAATCACAAACACCACAATTATGACATTATTTGTTCATTCTTCACAAGTAGACAATGCACCCCTCGTACATTTACTACATGAAAATTCTTGCTATGAAGTGCCTTACCTTTATTCTCCTATGTTCTTTTTCAAACTCTATCATTATCATATTTATTAGTTTTTCAGCAGCACATGTGCAGCTATGTTGAGCAGTTTGAAGATTTTAATTTGTGAAAAGATCCATGACTTTTATATATAAATATACTGTTATTTTGTGTGTTGTAAGAGAAGATAGGAGGATTGTTTTTTCTTTGTAAAAACAAATGTAGCAGCAGCTCTGTTTTACTTTGTTCTTTCTATGTAAGAGCAGCTCTGGATTTTCTGTGTAAAGAGCAGAAACTCTGTTCTGAAGACAAATATATGTATTTTAATTAGTTTGCTATGATTCTTTATTAGTAACCATTTTTTATTATTCTCTACATGTTTTGTGCAGTGGAAAGAGCTGAGATGTTGATCATCTTGATCTCTTATTAAGTTGTCTTTTGTATTTTCTGCCCCCTGTTTTTTCCTTCAAAATATTGTTGTTGGCTCTAAAAATGGTTCCAAAATTGAACAAATTTCAAGAGGCCAACTTTCAATGCTTGTCCTTTACTTTTCATAGAATATAGATTGTTCATACTTTGTTTGTAGCTGTAGCCGGAATGACTAATGTTGTTGCCCTGTCTCATAATTAATAGATCAGCAATATGTTTAAATCTATTGCAAACTCACAAGAAAAAATAATTCATGTATAAGTCCTTACAGGGGAGAAGATGAGAAGAATAAGTAGCATACCAACCTGTTCCTTCCATGTCTCCTTTGCATGAGTGGAGTGAGCATGCTCAACAATGAATTTCAATAGGGAGGATGTCTGTGGTTAAATTTACTTATCAGGCTTCAGTTGGAATAGCAGGACAGGCAATAACTGGTCTATTCACAATTAATTCATTGGATCTACTGGGGTAGCTGACCCCAGCCACCTAGAGGAAAAATTTGATCTCTAAGACTTAAATGAGACAATCCAAAATCCTTCATCAAATATACCACCCATTCAAATTTTAGTGTTAACCAAATAATTATGTTACCCACTTCTAGGAGAAGAGTACTATAATTGTGATAGTTAATTTTGTGTATCCTAACATCTTGAGCAGTACATTAAATTTAGATGATATTTTTATGGATGTTTTTATAGGTGACTTAATTGTTTATAGCTATTTTTCTACTTTCAAATAGTAAAGACGAATGTTGTAAGATCAGTTATGGATGCGTCAACAAGTGGTCATTCTAAGTGCCAAAAAAATATATTTGATCAGTCATTCTAAGTAAAGACGAATGTTGTAAGATCAGTTATGCATGCGTCAACAAGTGGTCATTCTAAGTGTCCCATTACTGATTTTAAGAACCAGAACAATTGTACATTTGATATAATACCTATGCACAAATATTATAGTAATCATACATTATTGATAACAATAAAGTTGTACAATTGATTTAATCACTTTCTTTTCTTAAAAATAAATGGCTATTAATCCATTACATAACTTTTTAATAGCCTTATGATAATTAAATCATGACTGATAACTGATACTCCTCTAAGACCATCCACAATGCATCTTCTTGTATTATAGACAATAATCTATGCTGTGGGACGTCACTGAAAATGACTGGAGCACTTTCAGTCATTCGTGTGCACCTACACATGACTGTCAATTCTACTGTCAACTCACAAACACCCACCTATTTCTGTGTTGGCAGGGTTTTATGAAGTTAATTGATTTGCCGTGCAGCGCATATATTAAGGGACTCAGAAAAGAGTCTCACTGCTGCTCAAAAATTGAGCTCAGAACAGAGTTAGGTAAGGCACATCTGTTTGTTTCAGTGTTGGGGTCCTTTCATCTTTTATGTTATTCCGGGCATTTCGCTGTTTGTTGTCCTCTCGTGGACTGTATTTTCAAATTCTGCTCTGTCAGGGCTGCTGCGGCGCTGCCTGATTTGAAACCACGAAACCCAAACTTAAGAATGAGGCAATCATAGGGAACAAGTTAGACTAATATCTTTTGTAGAACTGGGTTCCCGGATAACAGTGGTCTCTCCCGAAACAATAACTCAAGTCCCACACGTGTGCAAAGTTTAATAACAAAATTAGATTGCAAGAGCTGAAATAGCATAAACCCCACCCAATATAAGAAGGGCAACAAGCAAAGCTCCAAGAATGGGAATAAAGAAACCACTAACATTCAATAGAAGCTCACTTCCATCGCTCATAAAGGACTTCAAATTTCAACTCTGTTATAAGAATTTATGTCAGTTACACAGGATTGGATTCATCGGCTACATCACTTACCAAGCTAATGTTAATATACAAACGGGCAGAGAAACAAAATAAAAACAAGAAAAATAAGAATAAAACAAGAGACACGGTTATATGGTTCAGCAATTGCCTACATCCACTTACATCCACTCTCAAGTATAGAATTCTTATATTAATCTAATCTACAATAATTGTCTACATCCAGTTTCAAGCAGAGAATTCTTATATTAATTCAATCTACAATACACATCATACATAGACTTAACCCAGTCATTTATACAAAAGTCTTCAAATACGAAGAGATGGAGAAAATGAACAATCACATCCCATCAATCTCTCTTGTGAAGTCCAACTAGCACAACCATGCACTGTGGCATCCCATGTTTCCTATTTCCAATCTCAGAGAACAATTATTAGGCCCCATTTGGTTACTGGAATTGAGGCGGAATTGGGTGTGGAACTTTCACTTTTTTCCCAAATCCGTCGTTTGGTTCGCTAATATGCAGTTCGGTTTTGGACCCCGAAATTTGATTTTGAACCCAAAATGGGTGTCACAATCTTCCCACCTAATAGGTGGAATTTGAAATCTAATTCTGGTTTTTGGTTTTTGTGAACCACATTTTATCAATCCGTCGGGTCTGTATACATTTTCTTGTAGTTTCAATAGGCGCTCTGGCTCGTCATGCGTTATTGACAGCGTTTTCGTCTTTCTTGGTTGTTGAATTGGGTGCCTTCTTTCTGATAACGACGGGTTCCCAGTCCTGATTGATCAGCCTGACTCCTGCCATTTTTCCTCTATAGTTGATGCTTCGTCTCACAGAGGATTGCGATTAGGGATTAGACGGTGACAAAGTTCACGGAATTGGAAATTAATTTAGACGGCAGACAGAGACAGTAAAAATACAGTTGATGGAGACAGTAAAAATATAGTTGTATGGGTTTTGGGGTATCTGGAGGTCGCGATTTCAAATCTCGGTGGCCTTTACTCAGAGAGCATTTTCACAAAGTTTGTTTGGCAGTTTGACCGAAAGAACTCATAATAAAAAGTATTTGAATGCAGATTTCTCTACTAATTTAGATTTATGAGCAGGGCGGGCATGCCACATTACTATTTTGTTTTCTTTTTTCACGTCAATTGACAGGCATTTAAGCAAACGTGAGTACAGTGGGGATCCCACCCCACAATCAATGTCATAGACTTGACCGCACTGCTTATCTTTTTCCTGTGCAGAACAACTTTTTCTTCGTCACCTCTTATTGGCACTAGGTACGTTCTTCTTTTTTTCGACTCAGTCGCTCAGAATACTCAGTTCCAATTCTAATTTCAAAATTGGCAACCAAACACAGAAGATGGATTATCTCAGTCATCTTCCGGGTCAACCAAACGGTCCAAACTATCTTCTGAATACACAAAACTAGAATTTCAAAACCTTATTTTGAGATAATCAGGTTTTGAGTCAAATTCTAATTCCTCAACCAAGTCTTGAGAAGATCTCAACATTGCCAAACTTTGTTCCAACACACTCTGAATGAGTCTTCTCCAAGTCAAATCAAAATAAAAAACATCTTCTCCTAATTCACCATAACCAAGCACACAACTTCCTACAGGTGCAAAAAAACATTCCTGCTTCATCCACATCTACATAAGGACCTATAAATCTTATAGATTCATAATACACTCCTCCATTTGAAAAACCCTTAAAGACATCTTCAACATAGTCACTTGCTTGTCTGCTCCCCTTCTTTTATCTTGTGTTGTGTTAAACACATGTAGTCAACTTCTTTCCGTTCCAAATCTTTCAACCAATTCCACAAGCATTTCCCACAGTTCTCCTTGGACAAATCCCTTCAACACTACACATAGTCATCAACTCAATTGCCATGGCCTCTATTCTCAAAATAACTAGCCCTATCGTAATCCTTAAATTCGTCCCCTTTGCGACTCCCCAGAGGTTACCAAGTTCATTTCATAGATGAGCATAACCAGGTCATTCACAGATTTATCATTCTTATCTACCTCTGCCATCTTCTGCAACTCCTCCATTATGGCATTGTCCGGATTGATTTCCATGGTTTTCGTCATGTAACTCAACATGTTGTTGTCCTGCAGAGCCTGAGCCTTCATTATGTGCTCCATGTTTGCACTCCATCTATACTCACCTTTCTTCTTCAACTCCAAAAATGGGGAATTCTTTATAGCCTTCTTTCTCTCACTAGTAATGTAATAGATGTCATTCTACCCTTGTTTCATTCTAGTTACATAGTCTTTCAGACTATTCATCTCGTCATCTACTGCAACACCATCATCACTCTATGATTCCTATATCATTTTTTAATAAAACTTGTTTCTTTAGTCATTTCTTTAACAACTTTTTTTTTGCCAATTTTGGGCTTCAATTCTTCATTTCTTTTATTTTCATAAAACTCCCATTCTTTCATAAATTTCTCTTTTTCCTTCTCCATACAGAATAATATACGCTCCCTCAACATCAAAATCTCCTCTTTTAGACTTACAATTTTTTTATTTAGGTATTCCTCTCAATTCTTGGCCTCTTCCTCAAGTTCATCTTCACTCGCCTGATTCTAGACTACATCCTCCTCATCTCGGGAGGCAAACTCCACATCTTGGGAGACAACCTCACAATCTGACCCTCAATAGTCGATGAATGCTTCAAACCTTCTTTGTTAGAGGAATCCTTCTAATTTTTCCAATCATCCCACCAATGTACACGACATTTCTTTTCAACTTTCACATACACCACGTCACTTTCTAAATTGCCAAGAAATTCATTGATGATAGAATCAACTTCATCTTCTTCCATCTCTGCTCAACGTCACCAAACTCTGATACCAATTTAAAAAAAAAAACGAGTAGAGAAACACAATAAAAATGAGAAAAATGAGAACAAAACAAAAGACACAATTTTACAGTTGTTCAGCAATTGCCTACATCCACTCTCAAGAAGGAAAATCTTATATTAATCTAATCTACAATACACATCATACATAGATTGCACCCATTCATTTATACAAACCTCTTCGACTACAAAGAGATGGGAAAACAAACGAATCTCTCAAGAGAATGAATAGAACTCTCGACACTCATTGCACATCTAGGTGATGCTCACAGAGGTGAAGCACTAGGATTTCCTAGGAGGTCACCCATCCCAGTACTACTCCAGCTTGAGTGGTGCTTAACTATGAAGTTTTCTCTATGGTTAAACCCACTCTGCATGCAACCCCATTTATAAAACCTTTAGCAAGTGTTGTGCCTTATGAATCATTCAATAGAAAACCCCTTAAGCTGATCAATTGATTTGTAGGGGAAAGTCTCCAGTAGTCGTTAGGGGGTCAAATAACCGTGATGTTTTTGTCATGTTGACCACCCAATTACTAATACTAAAGGAGCCCCAAAAATGAAAAACACATGTACCAATAGTCGATCACACATATACTAATAGCCAATCATTTTTTACCTTTTTTGGTTGGTAACTGGCCCATTTGTGTACCACTATTGGGAAATTTTGTAATGACTACTAGGACATTTGGCCACAAGTACTGGCATTTTTGAGTAAACAACTATTGGTGTAAGAACAAATGAAGTATCGAGCGACACTTTGAAAAGGCTATTTTTTTACCACTCTGTGATCGACGGTCTTTGTAGAGAGATCCGTAAATACCCAAAAGCTGAAACCTTAGCTTTAAGCTCTTAACTCACATACGGAGCTGCACCAAAAAAATTGGCAAAATTTGACTTACGATTTAGGAGTTCTAGGTGTGTGAATTTACCTAGGTGGCTACTGGAAACTTTCTGTTATGCCCTACATACCTGTCCCTACATTTTGTTGGCAAAATGTTGAGTGCCCCTTTTTTGCTTTTGTTTCTTCCTTTGTTTCTTTTCGGTCTTCTTTTGTTTCCTTTGACCTTTGCCTCCGCGTGGCCATTGTTGTGTTCCCTTTTGGTCTTCCTTGCTCTGGGGCCTGGTCCTGAAGTGTTTTGTTTCTTTGTGCCAGCCTGATTCCGGACTCCGGGATTCTTGTGTTGTTGCTTCCTCTTTAGTTAGAGGGTGTGATCACGTGGGATTTCCCAGGCCTAGAGTCCGAAGGTTTGGCTTTTTATCGGGACTTGCAGAAGGAAGTGGTGCGTTTTCACCTAAAGGGTATAAATTGGGTTTCACTTGTCATTTTTACATTTACCATGAACAAATTACCCTCGGAGCGATTAAGAGCAATTTGTGCAATTTCAATTCTTGGCCTCTTCCTCAAGTTCATCTTCAATGGCCTGATTCTAGACTACATCCTCCTCATCTCGGGAGGCAAACTCCACATCTTGGGAGACAACCTTCACAATCTAACCCTCAATAGTCGATGAATGCTTCAAACCTTCTTTGTTAACCGAATCCTTCTCATTTTTCCAGTCATCCCACCAATTTACATGACATATCTTTTTAACTTTCACATACACCAATCATCACTTTCTAAATTGCCAAGAAATTCGTCAATGACAGAATCAACTTCATCTTCTTCCATCTCTGCTCAATGTCATTAAACTCTGATACCAGTTTTAAAAAAACGAGTAGAGAAACACAATAAAAAAATGAAAAATAAGAACAAAACAAAAAAACACAATTTTATGGTTGTTTGGCAATTGCCTACATCCACTCTCAAGAAGGAAATTCTTATATTAATCCAATCTACAATACACATCATACATAGACTGCACCCATTCATTTATACAAACCTCTTCGAATATAAAGAGATGGGAAAACAAACAAATCTCTCATGAGAATGAATAGAACTCTCGACGCTCATTGCACATCTAGGTGATTCTCATAGAGGTGAAGCACCAAGATTTCCTGGGAGGTCACCCATCCCAGTACTACTCCAGCTCAAGCGATGATTAACTATGAAGTTTTCTCTATGGTTAAACCCACTCTACTTGCAACCCCATTTATAAAACCTTCAGCAAGTGTTGTGCCTTATGAATCATTCAATAGAAAACCCCTTAAGCTGATCAATTGATTTGTAGGGGAAAGTCTCCAGTAGCCATTAGGGGGTCCAATAACCATGACATTTTTGTCATGTTGACCACCCAATTACTAATACTAAAGGAGCCCCAAAAATGAAAAATACATGTACCAATAGTCGATCACACATATACTAATAGCCGATCATTTTTTACCTTTTTTGGTTGGTAATTGGCCCATTTGTGCACCACTATTGGGAAATTTCGTAATGACTACTAGGACATTTGGCCACAAGTACTGGCATTTTTGAGTAAACAACTATTGGTGTAAGAACATAGCAAGTATCGGGCGACACTTTGAAAAGGTCATTTTTTACCACTCTGTGATCGACGGTCTTTGTAGAGAGATTTGTAAATACCCAAAAGCTGAAACCTTAGCTTTAAGCTCTTAACTCACAATAAGAGCTACACCCAAAAAATTGGAAAAATTTGATTTACGATTTAGGAGTTCTAGGTGCGCAAAGTTACCTGGGCGGCTACTGGAAACTTTCTGTTATGCCATGCATACCCATCCCTACATTTTGTTAGCAAAATGTTGGGTCCCCCTTTTTTTCTTTTGGTTCTTCCTTTGTTTATTTTCGGTCTTCTTTTGTTTCCTCTAGCCTTTGCCTCCATGCGATTGTTGTTGTGTTCCCTTTTGGTCTTCCTTGCTCTGGGGCCCGGTCTCGAAGTGTTTTGTTTCTTTGTGTCGACTAGACTCCGGACTCTGGGATTCTTGTGGCGTTGCTTCCTCTTTAGTTAGAGGGTGTGATCGCGTGGGATTTCCCGGGCCTGGAGTACTGAGGTTTGCCTTTTGCTTGGGACTTGCAGAAGGAAGTGGTGCATTTTCACCTAAAGGGTATAAATTGGGTTTCACTTGTCATTTTTACATTTACCACGAACAAATTACCCTCGGAGCGATTAAGAGCGATTTGTGCAATTTCACAGAGAGTTAAGTGTGATTTGCTTCAAGGGTTAACAATGATTCCGTGATTAAGTGTGCTTCAAGGTATTCGCTGGGTCCTCAATGTGCTGAAGTTATCCATTTGCAAAGCACCTCCCGTACCCTTCCCATTGCATTCCTGGTTTTAAGGTAGGCCCTTCTAGTTCTTCGCTTTCTTTTGTTTTGCGTTTTGTTTCTCTATTTTTAGTTGTTTGCTTTCTATCTTCTGGTCTTCGTCGTCACCTCCCGGTGGTGGGATGGCTTTGCAGGAAGGTTGTCCACCTTCCGTGCAATGTATCTTTATGTAAATATTTGTAGATTTCTATAGGTTTCTATGTAAATAGTTGTAAATTCCTGTAAGTTGTTAGTAGTCTGTAGGTTAGTTAGTTGTGCCTCTTGTAAATTTGTCATCCTTCGGCTTCCTGTGTAAATGTTCTTTGTAGTGTGTGTGTGTTTGTATTTTGGTCTATGTATCCCGTCGAGTTTAACCCATCCTGTGGCGAGCTTATCGTGCTCTCCGTGTTGTTGAACCCAATTCAAGCTCGCTCACCTGGTTCTTGTTGGACTCAAACTCGACACCTTGCCTGTTTGAGTCGTAGCCTTTCTCTCTCCTCTTGTCGCTTTGGCATTAATGGCAGGATAAAATTACCCATGCGCAAGAATTTAAAACAATTACAAGTGGCATTCATTCCATCCGTGTCAAGACAACTGTCGCCTTAAATTCCCTTTACTTCATTTATTGCCTGACCATGTGACAACCCACGCCATCCCAGTATGGCTTATTGCCCAGTCACTTCAGTAATGGCTAGTTTCTTCAGACTCCGGGTTCCACATAATCCCACGACCTTCATCACATTTGTCGCATGAACCAGAACCCCCAGCCCCCCGACTGTCGATCAAATTCAAAGTAAGCTATTGCTTATTACATTTCCGGGATTTGATGCAAGCTAACATCTTTTATGAGGATAGGTGCGAAATGGTGATGAAATCTGTGAAACCTAGAAATAAATTATATTTAATTACCTGTATTAATGGTTGTCCATTATTGTAGGTTATCAACAATTCATCAATCAATATGTTTGAGGTAGCTTCCCCTCCCGAAATTTTGGAACTCCCAACTACCTCAACAAGAGCGGCCACCAAGTCAAGGGCCAAGAAAGCACTAGAAAAGATCCCCCTCACGTCCAAATATCTAAAGGATGGTGTCCTTGTAGGATCCAAGGTGGATTCTAAGTTACAGCTGATCACCGGCACTGAGGTCAGACCATGGGCTGAATTACAGGGCATAGTTAGAACAATATTCACCCAACGCTCCGTCGGAGATAGTATGGGGAAGAACATGGTCGCCTTTGGCATCATCAAAGCCGCCTGCTTCCCTTACTCTGTACAGGCCCCAGAGTTGATCCTAACTCTAGCCAAACATTACAACACCACTGTCTGGGTCATTATACTTGCTTCTCCCCTTCCAACGGGCTACCCAATGCCCCTAGTATCTCTCAATGTTGTCACTCTGGCTTCGGGACTGGGAATCCCCCAGTTTGCTAATTCTATTGTCATCTCCCACGCCACATCACTAAAAGAGTTCACTAATGTGAAGCAGGCTTTTAGGCAGCACCTCAACTCCCATTAGCTGTGTTGGTCCTTTTTCTTGCAACCCTCAATCCTAAAAGAGATAATGGGAATTGGACCTAAGGATTTTCACCTAATTCACAAAATCTGCATCATCTACAAATTAAGGATAAGAAAAAGACAATATTAACAAGGCGTACAAGCCTTCTTCACTTTGAGATCTACGCACTCAGGATGGTTTTCCTAATAACATAAATTTGCATATATGATAAACCTTTTGTTAAACAACTCCATGCAGATACACAACTGTGGATAGTTCTCAGACATATAGGTATTGGATATTAAAGCTCCACCATCTTATGCATAATCCCTCTTGCATTAAGTGTGCTGAGAACTAGATAACTTAACTCTCACACTAATAAATATGAAATTAAAATGATTTTTAATGATTTGAATCATTTCTGAAAGTACTTCTACACTCATACAGATCAGTGCCTTGCATTGGGTTTACAGAGTTAGACCTATCATCATAACAACAATCTCATAAACAAAAGAAAATAGAAGATACTTGGATGTTAATGCCTTACATTAACAACTCCATTTGGCATTAAATTGCTCTTACAAATCCATTTGCGCATCCAAGATTACAAATATCCATTCAAAGTATTTAACTCTTCCCTTGGAAGAGACCCAAGAATAGATACTTCATAAACAACAAAATGTAAAGACAACTTTGAATATCCTTGATATTTCAAAATCATATAAATCTGGATACAAACCTCAAGACTATAATTATCTGAACAAAGATTTTAATCTCCTCGAAGAGAATCAATGAACAAACAATTCTATTGTAGAAAACTTACAAGAGACAAATTGAAACACCCTTGATGCATTCAATTTACATAATCCAGAATTCTCAAACAGGAACAACTTAATAACCAGTCCATATACCTACACAAAACTACATGGATCCTCTGCTCATAAAAAGACTCTTACATGAAAATCATCCTATCTCTGCAGCCTAAAGACTAAGCACCCTCTGTCCATACAATGAGAAGAAAACATTTTAGAACTGGATCCTCTCTTCGGACCCTTCAAAAAGAGAAAAAATAAGAATTAATAGGAGAAGAGAGGAACTCCAAATTTTCTTGCCTTTGACACATGTCCACCTTCTGGAA
>MU225011.1:1540650-1561098 GCA_018584345.1 Thuja plicata | reverse complement strand
ACTATTTTGTATGCCCTGACCTTACTCAAAATTTTCCATCTCCAAGATGCACTTTAATATTTTGACATGGGGTTCACCTGGGTGAAAATAATTCACTCTATCCAATCCACTGTGTTTCACACATTCTTAGCACTAAGTGAAATATTCTCTGATTGATATGCATTTTCTCTGTAGCCTTTGAAAGCCCTCCAATTTGTTTTTATCATCCGCAGACCTGACATGTCCATTTCACATTTGCAGCCCCAAATTTCAGACTTCACACCTGCAAGTTGTATTTACATTTCATTTCAAAATCTAAAATTAAAAAAAAAAAACTCCATGAGACAGCAAATCTTAACCATTTTGTCAAGGCAATCAATCGGCCTTATCCATTTCATCCACATTGATCATTTAAAATAAAATAAAACCATTTTCTGGCTGGGTCATTTTTTGGCCTATTGCCACTTTAAAAATGGTCCAAATGATATTATAAATGCTTCTAAACTAGTAAAAATATTTTGGGACAGCATATGAATGCTGAAATCACCATTTTATACTGAAAATATCTCAAAAATTCTTCCCCCAGCCTTAAAAATGTGATTAGTATTCACTTTCAATTCCAGAGTGCTGCACTAAGTAAAAGACTGCAACTTCCATTACAAAACATTTTAATGTCCATCTAAATTGTTTCGTGCCCAGACTGATTTTCCATTTGCATTTAAATGTTATGATATATTGGGAAGACTTAAAAATCTGCAAATTCCCCTTTCAAAATTCATTTTATGGATCACACAATCATGGCATCCAGTTGCATTTGCTTAAAAGTTTACTTTCTGGCACTACACCTGTCAATTTTACTGCTCAAGAATTTCGAGCCCATTCATCAAAACCATTGGGTGCATATCCTAGAGCCGTGGCATGCAAGAGACCATATTTCTTCTGAGAAAACTGTTTGGAAAAATTATTGTTGAGTCTGTGCTTCCAAAGTTCCCATTCATGGCAGCCTACTTGCAGAGTCATGCCCTAACCCTAGCCGCCTGGAGAAATATTTAAAATATTTATAATGTCTTGGCTGCTACATTTCTTGTTTGTCGCAAGCTCGCAGCATATTTTCCAATCCTCCCATGAGACCTGCAAGGACGCGACTGATTGCCACGTGGGGCATGAAACATTATTAACTTTATTCAAATGTTGATCTCTCTCGCTGACTCGCAAACCTTGAAGGAATATGCTAAGATTCATTGCGAGTTGCATGGCATTGAAATACATAAGTTATAAAATGCTCTAAAATATTTCCATTGGGACCCACATTCATTTTAAAATGTTTTAACACATTTTTTTACCTCCTCTCGTCACAAACTCGCTGGATACTTGGGAATACGTGTGGACATGTGGGAAGAATATTAAAAAAAATTAAAATCTTTCCTTATCCTTGAGTCCACCAACTCTTTTATTTGGAGAGATTTTTAACTTTATTTGAAAATTTCCCTCTATTAGTTATAGGATCATATATTTAAATCATTAAAATGATTTAAATAGTTTTTCTTTGTCCTTCAATACTTGGACCTCCATCTTCTGCCCACTCTACCTGTGCCACTTCACCTATGTCATGTGTCGCTGTTTGATTGGTCCGCATATCTACCTGGGCACTGCAACTGAACCAGAAACTGCTCCAAACATACCCAGGATGTCTCATGATCGAAGAACGAACAAACCCAGATCGCCAAAAGATCAAAATACCTTATTTTGCAAAAGCGCTAGAATCATGAGAACAGGCCCGGAAACTGGCTTCAAAAACTGACAAAATGATTCAATCAAACCTTGCCCTCTGACAGGCACATTCTCTGATCTATAAACTATCATTCCCCAAAATTGCATCTCATGAATGTACCCGAGTCGAAAGATATTAACCTTTGAAATTGCCATGTTTATTCTATTCCTGCAAACACACTGTCAGAAAATGATTTTTAATCACTGTAATTGATTTTAAAAGGCTGACAAATGGATTAAAAGGGGGCTCAAATCTGAACTGGAAGTAGTATGTCAGCTTTGCAAGACAATGCAAAAATAAATTCATCAAAAGAATCAACTGGCCAAAAGTTATTCACTGGAAAAGTAGGGCATTTGGATTTTCAGGAGAACACACTTTGTAGAACTGAATACATTTTGTGAAAATTGCAAATGGAATGAGCCTGGAAACTTGGTCAAACGGATTGGCCATGGTTCCGGATTTGGCATAGCTAGAGTAAAACATGACTACAACATGACTCAATCATTAGATTTCTCATCGGATCACACAGGTGTCTTTTTCACACTATCAAAATAGCCCTTAATCTTCTAAACTTCTGGGTTTCAACAAAACAGTAGAAACTACAAACGGATTTGGCTTTGAAAAGTACTGAAACAGATTCACCAGGGGTTAAAAATGGACAGGCCAGAAGAGGAACATGCCTACAATAAAAATCCATCATTAATTCTTCTTGACCAATCACCGGGTATCAAATATAGCTTCACAAACAAGGCTCCCGACAAACAAATGAACCAGTGCACAAGTGCAAAACTGAGAAAACACCTCTGGAAGGGGATGAATAAACAGGGTCGAAACTCATCACAGGGACCTAAAACCTGACACATAGAGAGTATGCAATGTGTACAAAAAAATTTTAGGCTCATATTTTCATGACACTTATCAAATTTCAAGATATTCAATCCCGAAGTAGCCCTTCTCGGCAATTTCTACACTTGGCAATTTTCTGATTTTGAGACCCCCTAGGAACAAACTGATGAAAACCCATTTGAGAATGCAAATTTAGGACTCAGAATAAACCACTGAAGCATATGAAAGGCAATGGAAAAATGCATTTTATCAAACCACCCAGAAAACACCTGGTTCCCACATGCATCTTGAAAGAAAAATAGTACAAATGCATGCTAATGTGTCCCATTCCTCACAAATTTTTGAGAGTGCCAACAGGCTGAAGGCTCCGAGGAAGGACTACAAGAAGATGAAGTTGGAGATCCCCCACAAATATTTCAAAGAAAGCATACAGGCGGGGATCATCTTTCTATGCCAGGTCTTTGGGGAATCTCATGCCCGAGATTTCTCAGCCTGGATGTATTACTTTTTATACGACATCACCACCAACGGGAAAAATTTTGACTGGGCAACCATTGTTGCCAATCATATAGATTTTCAATTGAACAACGTCAGAAAGACATTGAAATTCTACATGACTTCGTATGTTCTATGGGAAATGACACAACAGAGACCCGAAATTTAGGGTTTAGCTACAATGGGTGTCCTTGGGACCGGGCCTGACCAA
Source organism: Thuja plicata (assembly GCA_018584345.1). Lineage (NCBI taxonomy): Eukaryota > Viridiplantae > Streptophyta > Pinopsida > Cupressales > Cupressaceae > Thuja > Thuja plicata. Next base: position 1,557,796 of record MU225011.1, on the reverse strand, counting down.
AATGCGCCTTGGGATCATTTTCCCCAAATTCTGTGGGAAGCCAGCTTCCCCAATTTTCGCTGAGTAAAGGATACCTTGGTTTACTATAATATTTTGATACCATCTCGAGATGCCGGTTACTGGCTGTCAAAGGAGGCTATGGCCTTGGTGAGTACATACGAAAATTATTTTATTCAATTTCATCAACATTCTTATATTCGGGTGACTAGATTCTCCAGCAAGCCCTACCTATTACCCAAGCATTGTGGGGATAGGATTATTTTGATGGAGTTTTGTAGGAAAATCCTAGAGCTCCATGCACTTTATGGATTCAATAAAGTTACCTCCATCCCATTCCTGATCACTTGCAGGAATTATTCTTGCATCCTTGCAACGGCCAAAGAGGCTGATAATGAGTTAAAAAGTCTGGGGCTGGCGAAATTCTATCTAGCTTGGAAAATTTTTGATTCGCTCGACAAAATAAACACAGCATTGCCCCGGGTGTCAATGCCCCATGAGCCTCACTTGGAGGATTTTTGGGTAGATTTCCAAGATGACTTCGACGTCCAGGAGCGAAAGTATGAGAGGATGACCAAGGGGATGATGAAGTGCCTCAACCTTTGGGCCTTTCCAAAGGAATTTTTAGATAGCGGGCCCTTGGAGGACCCATCATACAAATTACAGGGGATCATTAAGTTGAATCTTCCTCCGATGGATTGCGAGACCCAAGAAATTTTGACAATTGAGGACGTCACCCAAGGCATCGTGGAGTGCAGCCATGCATATTTTGCACAAGTATGTAAGAAAAGTACCCGTCGGGGTCCAATTTTGTGGGGATCCAATTCAGCCTCTGGAATGGACGGACAGAGCATAGATAAGGGGAAAGCGAAGGAGAGCACCCTAGCCCCACCCTTAGTTCCACCCCCTATCATGGAACAACTCCACACCCAGCTTGAGTCATCCTAACAGCCGGGCAAAACAATGAGCACAGGGCTTTCTCTCGGTCTTCGAGTTACTCCGGTGGGATCCACCCTTCCTTCAGGCTCACCATCACTTGCAACACTTATGAGTTAGGTGGTAAATACAAAGGAGGAGAGTGCAGCTATCTTAGACGTCAGGGTCCCGCTGCAAACAATGAGAAAGAAGCCGAGGGTGGATAACCCTCTACCGAGCACAGATGCAAGCCCTAGACAATCGGGCAATATTCCTATGGAGCTTATCCCCTCCTCCCCCGAAGTAGAAGATCAGCCAGAGGCTTCCCCTCCCCATGACAATTTTGATGACATCTTCCACACCGATGATATGGTAAATCTGCAGGAAGATGTGGAGCGGGTAGTGGAAGAGATCACCGTGCAAGACGCGGAAAATACCCCCAGAGAGGGAGAAAGGAAAGAAAAAGAAATCACCCTGGAAGAAGAAGTCTGCGGGAAAGAGGAAGAACGAGAATTGGTAAATATACCAAGTATTGAAGAAGCACCAGTCCTGGGGACCGAGACAGGAGAAAGGCAAACACAAGATGAGCAGCTAACAATGGCTAGGGAAATCAGACCTTCGGGAGCAACGATACCCCAAGTCATCATGCTCCAAACGCCTCTAGTTACTCTGGGTGACCTGGTATCCCATAATCTGACATTCAGTAAGGTAGTCTTTGCAGCGCAACAACCAGATCCAGGCCAGACACCTTCACCCCCTCCAAAAGATGTGCCTTCAGAGGAGAATGTCCCGACAGATAACATCAAAGAAAACCAGCAACAGCAAGACATGAGGGAGAACCTCGGAAACATGGATATAGATGCCATAGTTGCCTAGGAAGGTGGGGTCCGCAATGCGATAGATGAAAATGAAACTAAGGTGGGAGGGACAGGGAATCCCAGGAGTGAAGAAAAGGAATCCATAGAGACCACAGATGCCGAAGAAGTGCGGCCAACCCCCGAAGGAAACCCCATTTTCCATGACTTAGCCATAAGACCACCCCCACCACCACAGTGGCTAGTAGAATCAAGAAAAAGAAAGGCTCGAACTGCAGCAAGAGCTCCTCTCTCCTTGGCCAATATGATGGCCCAAAACCAAGAGGCTAAAAATCCCAAAAAGGCCCGGACCCTCCATACCCTTCAGACCAGTCCGGGAGGAAGTATAGTCATGATGGCAGCAACGCCTCCCCCAGATGCAGAAGAGGCAGCAATAGGAGCTGCAAACTATACAATCACAGAAGTTCCTCTTGGGAGGAGAGACAAATAGGGAGAGTTAAACTTGTTAAAAGAGGCTAGTCAGGTGATTGAGGCCCGATACAACAAACAAGCCCAGAAACTAAAGGAGGCAAAAGAAGCAAATTCCAATCTCTTAGGGCTTCTTACAAAATTGACGTGACCTCTAGTTGTGATTCCTCCGGAGGCTTCCACATCCTAAACATCGCTTACATAGGGTGACATAGACGCGCTGAAAATAATGAAAAAGAAAGCGCAGGCAGTAGACGACTAGGTGGCTGAGCAGGTAGAATCCGTAAGGTGCTTCCTGACAGCTACACTCCTAGACCTTCACCAGGCTAGCAACATATTGGGCCTGGTGAATGGTGTCGTTTCCCAATGGGAGGGAGAGATTGAAAAATACGAAGAATGGATAAGTGGATTAGAAGAAATAATGAACATCGGGGAGGATATCATCACTGAGACAGGAATTTTGGGAGAAAAACATTTCGGGTTCCTCCGGGTCCAACACTCCGGACCTTGTCTCAAAATTGAGACAAGCAAGCAACTGGTAGCGGCCTTAAAGGGTAAAGTCGCGACAAATGAAAATTCTTTAAATTTATATGCGACATTTGTTACAAGGGTTTCAGAAGTCAGTCCCTTCACCACCGAGACATGCGCTCTGGTGGATATCGTTGTGAGAAAATTTGATGAAATAATGGAGTCACAGTTTCAAACTCCTAGAGATAAAAATAAATTGAAAAAAGAACAAGTTTACATCAATTAATGGTGGTCGTACACCAGAGATTTCCACAATAGACTTTATGGCCAATAAAAAATTAATAAAAAATAAAATATTCAATAAACAAATAAGCAAAAATATGCTCATCAATCTGTGGTGTCTTAGGTATCTTTCCCAAAAATAATGTACAAAAAATCTTTTATTTAGGTAAAAATATGGTCATACAGGTGTGTGATATGGTCCTAAAACATGCATTTTGAAAAAGTGGTTTTTACACACGCCTACTAAAAAGCAATTTCTAGCATCTGTGTATTAGAATAAATTACATATTTTGAAAAGTGGACTCTGAGCACTACATTCTTATTACTGAAGTTTTCTAAGATTCAATCTTTAAGTTCCTCAATATTTGGCATCAATTGAGAGAAAAATTGAAAAATAGGGGAAAACACTTCAACTTTTTGCCCAAAAGTGGGACTCAACTTCTTGCAGCCACCCCTTAGAGGTAGATATATTTGAGCAAAGATCTCTTCCTTCTTTAATGAATCTCTCAAACTTGGATGCCTTTACACTTGTTGCACTATATCTTTTTACAATTGTCTCTTCCTTGCCTCATAGAAGTTGTGACCTCTTTGGCTTGGACCGAGTGTTGCTTAAAGGATATCTCCTTGGTGTTGAAGGTATTTATCCATTTTCTTCTTTTTCTTAAGATGTCAATACAGTCCTCCTTATGGGGGGACATATATGGTCTCCTTGTTGCAAATGTTTTCATTATTTTAGGGTGAGTACACTAGCATATCACAATTTTCTAGGGCTAGATGACTCTCCTTTGTACCATTTTAGAGGATTTCTTTGGATACAATCCTTCCTTGGTTATCCTTGGGATTGGTTGAAGTAGCATAACACAACTTTCTAGCCCATTTGATCTTCCCTTTGTGCATATTTTCAGGATGAGTCAAGTATCTTGCTAGCACATCAACTCTCTTTGTGACAAAATCTCTTTTAGAATGGATTGATAGAATAATACAACTTGATTTTGACTCTTCCTCCTCTCTTCACATGGACCACATAGCATAACACAAATTTATAGCTTGTATGATTAATAGTTTTATTTCTCTTTCCTTCATGATCCCATAAGTATAAAACACTTTGCTAGTTGGTTGGATCATGGAAGTCTTGCCCCATTATTGATGCACTCTCTTGCTCTTCCTATGGGACCACTTGTGCTCTTGTGCCAGTAGCATTCCAAGCGTGATACTAGTGATTGGGACATTTTATTAATTGAGGTCTCTTCAACTAGTTGACTTGGAGCTTTAGTAAGTTTTAGTCTTAGTTTGACTTTGTTTTGTTTTGTGTGCCCTTGTGTGTGGTTGTATGAGTTAAGATACTTAGTTTGGGGGGTTATTCCCTTGAACTTAGTGATATTTAATATCTTTGAAATCTTGTCCAATAATCATCTCTCTCATATTTTTTTCTTCTACTTTATTGTGAGCATGTGTGTAGGCTTATACTCCCACTAATGTATCAAGGATAAATGCAATATTATAAATTCTAAGCACCTTGCTAAGGTGTACAATTTAGACTCAGTTAGCACTCATTTTAGTGTGTTCTCATTCTTCTATGCATCATTAAACTTTATTATGTATTTAATTAATAAATATTTAAATATTTACCCCTTTATTAATTCAATGTCATCATATGTATGAGGGACCTTAATTATGGGTGTGCCCCTTTAATTATTTCAACCATTCAATCATCATTTTTATACATAGGCCCTATTATTATGTGTGGCCTATTTCATATATTTTTGTTTATCATGCCTCAATTTCACGCACATTTTGAGAATCCCTATGTTCATATTGATCCTCAATTCAAATTTGAGCATTGTTTGGCTCGTATAAGGCGGCTCTGAGTGTATTGAGCAACCCAAATCACCCCTTACATCAGGAGCCCCTCCTTACATCAGGAGCCCCCCCTTACATGGAAAATGGGGCCCAAATTTAAATAAGAGAGGTATTATGATTTTAGGTGGGATTCTAATTTTGTGTTGACCTCCTTTGAGTTTTATGCCCTAAAATGGGTAGGTGGGGTATAAGTCAAGGTTACCTCCCTTGTTTTGGGATCCATCAATCCATCTCTAATATATGACATCTATTATAAAATACAATCCAATTTCAAGTTTTCAAGGAGCAATCCAACATTGAAGCGCATCAAGCACTTAAGGTATTCCATTCTTCATATCATTTATTGTTGCAATCATCAACAATTATCAATGAAGCATGTATTTTAATGTTATTGCATTAACACTTAAAATCTTATTTGAAGAATCACTTACATTGTCAAGGGATAAGAAAGTTATCAAGCCTCTACTACTAACAATGTACTTCCTTTCCTTTCATACAATTTTAATTTAATTTCAAGGTTAATTCCTAAATAGGGGTTTGATTGAGGAAAATCCCTTTCTCCCAATTTTCATTCTAATTTTTGTGTGCAAGTGATAGGTGAAAGAGTTTAAGATCCAACTACAGGAAGGCCTAATAGTATGCTATAGATATTGTTCCTCTTCATTACTTTTTGTAAGATCAAGGGCACCTCCCATAGTAGAGGGTGAGTGCAGTCACCCCTATACTCTAGGTCACCCCGTATAGACAATTTTGGCTAGAGTTTTGTGTACAAATCAATCTCTACATTTTCTTTCTAGATCCAATGTTGAAATTGAGCTCTCAATCCATTAACTATCTATGTTTTATGAAAGGCTCATTTCTCTCTCTTCCTAGCCTAGATCTCACATTCTTCATTCACATTTGCACAACCCTCTTCCATAATAGAGAAGAATAAGTGCATTCACTCAACACTTGAGCCTCCTTAAGCCTAGTGGATCATCCCCCTTCCAATGTAAGAGGAGATATGCCCATGGTTCCTAGTTTTCTCATACAAGCTAGTGAAGACTATTTCCTACATTTCAAGACAAATATTTTCCAAACAATTACAACCATGATTCTCAACATTTACTAATAAAAAGGTGGATTCCACAAAGAATACTTCATATTTTTGGGTGTGCTTAAGAAATACCCTATTGTTGTAAATCTTAAGCTCTTTATCTAACTTTAAAGAACCTCTAATAGCTAGAACTTTGGGTCTTCGTGTATCTATAAGCTTTGGTAAAAATCAATCACCTTAACATCTTAGTTCATATATTCAGAGAAAAATTTAATGAACCTAGTTGTCTAAAGATCCCATATTTACACTTGTTTTGGCATTTCAATCCCACGTAAGAAACTAATATTGTAAGGTCACCTTCTATTAGTACTAAACAATACTATTTATTATAAGTAACTAGTATCATTAGTGTGGGTTGTGGCTCATGATCATTGTGCTAAGTTTCTTTTAGCAGTGGTTGTAGCATTGGGAAACTAGACAAACCACTTTGTTGAAGCTAAAACAAACCACATTAGTATCAAATGGTCTTTTATAAAGGTTTCAGAAACTTTTGTGGCTCAAGAGTGATTCCATTAACATTTTGAACTATTTAAAAGGGATCCAGAAGCCCAATTGGTCTATCCAAGCCATCATTTTTAAATATTTGAATATGATTAATTCCCTTCATGAATGTTTTATAGATCTCATACCATTCTTTTTTTTTTTCTAACTTAGGGGTCACTAAGGCCTCTATTTATTGGTGAGGGGCCAATAGTCCCATCCCCTTCGAGGTTCAAATCTTATTGATTAATAATACTTGTGCTTGCTAAGGTGGAAACCTTTTATTTCATCATGGTTATTTACCTCTAATTCCCTTTCATTGGGACCTGGGGTATGATCTAGCCCATGGATATCATGAAATCGCATTGTTTGGCTCCCATTTTGAGTAATTTTCTTACACCTTTAATGCTCATTATTATTTCCTATCTCTTTGAGCTTGTCTTCCCATATTTTGTGGGTAGTTTTAACCTCGTTCCCTTTCCTATTTTGGTGAGTGGTCAATAGTCCCATCCTCTTCGAAGTTATAATCTTATTGATTAATAATACTTGTGATTGCTAAGGTGGCAACCCTTTATTGCATCATGGTTATTTACCTCCAATGCCCTTTCATTGGGACTTGGGGTATGATCTAGCCTATGGATATCATGAAATCTCATTGTTTTACTCCAAGATTGAGCAATTTTCTTACACATTTAATGATCATTATTATTTCCTATCTCTTTGAGCTTGTCTTCCCATATTTTGTGGGTAATTTTAACCTTGTTCTTCCCCTATTTTTTACTACAAGGATTTCTAGTTTCGTTGGTATTTTATCTTGCATTGTGTTTTGTGGTATTGAGAGTGGTTTCCTACATATCATGGGTGGGGATAGGAATATAGTGGAGCTCAAATCCTATGAGAAATGGTAGAATGATCTCATTGTTTGGGGACAACTTTTTTCTAGTCAGGTTACAACTTACTTGGAGAAGCTCCATGACTATGATCTTCTTGTTACTAAGGCGTTTGTTAATGGTTTGAAAAATTATACTGATGAGCCTCGTTTATGTCTCTTTTATTAGATACTTTTATGCTGGGTTAGACTTTCTTTTGCTATTATAAGCCAATGGACTATGTGGTTTTACACATTTTTGCTAAGTCATGGTGATAGACTATCCTGCTATATCAATGTCTTTTTTGATAAAAAAAACTATGATACTTATGAATGCAATATAAATACATTTCATGAATGATTATGGTAATTGTTGTATTTGAAAGATTGATGCACGTGCAAGGATGTATGAATGTGAATTGGTTCGATGAAGGTGGTATAATTGTCATTACACTTTATGTTGATGAACTTTTTAGATCACAAGAAATAACATAAAATAAATTATTTACATATTTAGCAAATTTAAATATATACACTTAAGATGATAGACCTTGGTTTTGTGCACTACTTTGTTAGCATTTAGGTATGGCTTTATTCCTTGGTTTAGAAAATAGGCATAAGTTTTTGTTTAAAGCAATTGATTTGTATGATTTTTTTATTCTTATTTTCTCTTTAAATATTCTCTTATATAGCTTATATGTTAGTTGATTGAGCATGTTAAAAAAGAGAGAGCTTTGTGTTAAGAATTTATGTCCCAAATTTTCATTCAAAATTTTTATTAGTTCATTGTTTTAAGATCCAAGAAATCAATAATACAAATATTTTATTTCAACTTTTCTTTACACATATCCTAGATGTTATTGCAATATTTTAAGAATTATTTATTGTATCAAATTTAGAATGTTTCCTATAGAAAATTTATAATATTTTATTAAATATTATTTAATTGATATTTTGTTTAATTGTCAAATATTGTTTACACACATAGAAATGTTTCCACCTTCATAAAATCAATCAATTTTCGTAGTCACTCAACCTTCTCAACATACAATATATATGTAATATAAATAGGTAGATGTGTATGCATCTAAAAGAGATTAATAAGAAATAGTATTAGAGGATAGTCCAGTTATACATCTTTCTTAAGAAAATGTCATGCAAATATAGTTGTAAGCTTTAAATATTGCTCCAAAATTGAAAAAATTACGAGAGTGTACATACTTTGCTTTTGAAGGATTGAAGAAGATAAAGAGAACTTACACTATACTAAAGAAGACTTGAGATTAAATAATTATGATCAGAAATAGCTCAAAAATAAAAGAAATTTAAATAAAAAAGGCTATGCACATATTATGCAAACAACAAAGAGAGTTCAAAATAAAATTGCATTACTTATCCTTGTGTTATTCAATTCAGATGCAGTGTACACACATAAAAAACATAGATACTTCACAACAACTCTTAGAAGCAGTGATTTAGAAATCTACTGACTAACTGAAGAACCAATGAATACAACAAAGACTAATTAACTAAAGTGGTGTAGAATCAACTCTGCTACTGGAAATCCACCTGACATGTCTTCAATCCCCCGTAAATGAGCAACATTGATGAAACCCAATAGAGTTCTTGACATCAATGACTTGTTTATCTTTGATAAGTTGCACTACTCCCATGCACTATTTTTTTTCAATTGCATACATCTCTTCATTCATAGCATCAACCCATATTTTCTCTTTAATTGTTTCTTCATACACTTAATCCTAAATAGAAATAAACAAAGCAATATTGACAATTGGATTCATATTAGAGCTTGGACTTGATGTCAGACTAGAACTAGCACTAGATGATGTGTTATCCGGGGAACTTGGCAGACTTGAGCTCGGAGGACTCCTGCATGAGCTATCATTAGAGATTTAGAGCTTGAACTTTCACCTCAATTTGTAGGGAGAGGAGGAACATGATTATCTTCAATACCCATGATGAGTGGTGTGGTTTGTTGAGTACCTTTCTCCCATTACCATACTCCCCCCTCATAAAAAACCACATCTCGTATTGTTTATCTTTTTTGGACTTTACCGAGTAGCAGCAAATAAACTTAGAGTTAACCGACCAACCCAGTTTCAATAATGCATAAAATAAAATATCAATGCAATGAAACATATACACATTTGACGCATAGATTTTAACGTGGAAACCCAATATGGGAAAAACCACATGGGACCAGTAACCCAAAATATTTTCACTCTTCTGAAGTGAGCTCGGTGAAGAACCCACCCTGTTAAAGGTTACAAAACAGAGTGTTAAGTGCGACCTTGTTAGAGGATTTAAAACCAACAGTTTGTCTTTTGACCTAGCACTCACTATGCTGTCAATAAGAAAACCTTTTGATACTCTTGAGTATCTCAATGCAATAAGGACTGTTAAATCCCACTTGGTTAAGAGATTTTATGAATCAATGGTTAAACTGATATAGTAACCGATCTGTTCAAAATACAACTTTGATTTGCAAATATTCAAATCTATTGTTAGTTCTATAATACCTCTTTGATCAATATACACTTCAGTTCCTTTTCTTTCTTTCTTTATTCTGCTCGGTGAATGCCCTATCCTTTGTTGCTCGATGTCTGTAGAATTCCTTGGCTCTGTTCTTCAACCTGTATGATCAGATCTACATGAAGAGTTCTATCTTCACATAAAATATATTCAACATTCCTCTCTTTGATAATGAATTCCTTATCTCTTTATATAGACATGATTAGCCGCTCAATCTCCTTGTTTTTGTCATAGATCTCTCCTTGATCCGTAAAACTCGCCATGATTTTCTTTATCTCGTAAAGCTCTCCTTTAGTTTTATTCTATAAATCTCTCCTTGATAACTGTGAATAAAACATGCTTTTAAATCTCATTCCTTGCTTTAGCTTAACTGATCGTTGATAATTTAAAACAGTCAATCAGTCAATCCCTAAATTGTAGCTCTGTCAGCTAAGCAATTTTGTCGTTCTTTAACTCCAGTTATGCTCGGTCATTAACTCCAATTATTGTGGTGCTTAGTATGCACTTGCTCGGTGATTGTTGTGCTCGGTATACACTGTGAACTGCTCGGTGTTCATTGTCACTTGGTGTATACAGACCTTTTATGTTTTACCGACCACATAAACTTTGTCTCTTCAGATCTTCATGGTTGTGACAATATGTGTATGAACAATCAAACCATATCAAGTTGACATCAATGAAAATACAATACATTAACTAATTTAATGTCTTGCATTCACTTTTGTAGCTCAGTGATCATCAACTTATCATCTTCAAACATTCAATCAATTATAGTTCATCAACTTTGTATCAGGATTGTAGAATTTGTACCCCTTGGTTGCATCAAAATAACCCCAAAAAATACAACATGGGGATTTTGCGTCCAACTTCTTTGGTTTCTAATCTAGAACATGAACATGTATGCAAGACAACCAAATACACAAATGTGAGCCACTGAAGGCTTGTAACGACTTGAAGCTTCCTTTGGAGTGACATTCTTGACCAACTTGGTAGGGTTTATATTTAAAATGTAGACTGTGGTGGCTATTGATATTCCCTAATAACAATTGGGAATATTTTTGGACTATAGCATGCTTCCTCCCATCTCCATAATGGTAAAGTTCTTCCTTTGTGTAACACCATTCTGTTGGGGGTAAGTTGTCTCTTAATGCCACTAGTGCTACAAAAATCAGAAAATTCTTTGGAAGTAAATTCTCCCCCTCTATCAGTTCTAAGTATTTTGAGAAAATAACCACTTAATTACTTTTCTTCCATGGCTTTAAAGTTCTTGAAGCATGCAAGAGCTTCAAATTTCTCCTTGAAAAAACAAACCCATGTATGGCATGAGTAATCATCAATAAATGTCAAAAAATATAGATTCTTACCCATAGGATTCTTCTTGCATGTCACCATAGATGTCAACATGCACAAGCTCTAGAGGAGATTTTGCCCTCCATGATTTGTTAACTGGAAAGCTATCTTCATGTTGCTTGCCATGGGAACATCCTGAACAAAATTATTCTCTTGCCTAGATAGATGGAAGTCCTCTCACCATACTATTCTTATGAAGCCTACTTAGTCCTTGAAAATTTAGATGACCATAATGTTGGTGTCCTAGCGACGAAACATCAATAGTTTCCATGAGGGCATGCATATTAGTAGATACCAATGAGAGGAAAGAACCTATTCTCTATCATATGAGTCATTGCTACAAGATGATGGTTAACTGAATTATAAAAAACAATTATATTCAAACACAACCTTGTAATACTCAAAAGACTATGTTGTAACTTTGGCACGTGCAAAGTATCATGAATAAATGTAGTTTCTCCTTGTTTAATTTTCAAAACAAGGGTACTTCTTCCCAAAACATCAATATCATTGTCATCACCAAATTTGACATAACTCCTTATAGAGTCATCTAACTTGACAAAAAAATCAGATTTACCGGTCGTGTGGTTGGAGCAACTGTTATCTATGAACCGCGTATACTTTGGAGGTTCCTTGGCCAAATTGCACGTGAAAAAAGTTGAGAGCTTTGAATCTTCCAATGACTGTCACTGTAGTTGGCTCGAGATCTACTCAAATCAAACTTCTTCTTTCTGCAATCAGATTCATAGTGGCCATGTCTTTCACAATATTTGCACTGGATGCTTCTACGATCCATGGAGTTTCTTCCTCTTCCTCTTCCTCTGTTATTGCCTCTACCTCTTTCTCTACCACATCCTCTATTGTTGAAGACCCCCCTAAGATTTGTAGGAGTGAGAAGGAGGGGCTGAAGATTTATTTTCAATTCTTATTGTAGACTCGAAAGCTTGCACAAGGCTTTCCGTAGAACGTTGCATGCATTCCTTACGTGACTATGTATAACCAATCAACTATGCAACTTTGAACGTGGTTAGATCCTTACTTTATTTAATAGAAATCACCACTAGATTGAATTTTGGAAGAAGAGATCTCAAAATCTTTTTCACAACTTTTTGGTTTGTGATTATTTTCCTTCGAGTTCTAAGCTGATTTACAATATCTTGAGTCTTAGTCTTGAATTCGTGAATAGACTCAGCCTCTTTCATCCTTAGATTTTCAAAATCTCTATGAAAGGTTTGAAGCTTCACCAATCTTACTTAGTCAGATTCTTGGTATACAGCTTGTAGAGCCTCCCATGCATCCTTTGACTTCGTCATACCAGCAATATGGTGAAAGATTGAAGTATCCAATGCAGATTGAATGGTGAAGAGAGCTTAATTGTTCTTCTTGTCTTCTTTTAACTGATTGCATTGATTTTGTGACAATGCATTCGAAGCATTTTAACCAAAATCCCAGAGGTCTTGGGATAATAGTAGGGTCTTCATTTATATGCTCCAAAACTCGTAATTGCCTCCGTTGAACTTCGAAAGCTGAAATGGAATGTTGTTGTTTTTTTGTTGAAGAAGATAAGAAGCACTTACATAATTATGCTCAGCAATAGCTCAAAAAATGAAAGAAACTTAAATATCAAAGGCCCTGCAGGTACTGTGCAAACAGCAGAGAGAGTTCGGAATAAAATTGCATTACTTCTCCTTGTGTTATTCAATCCAGGATGCAACATACATATATTAAAATCATAGATACTTCACAGCAGCTCTTAGGAGCAGTGATTTAGAAATTACAGACTAAGTGAAGAACCACCGAATACATTAAAGACTAAAAATAAAAGGACTTAAGTGTCAAAGCTAGCTGAAGTTCTGTAGAATCAACTTTCTTATTGGAAATTCACATCGGCTAATCTTTATGTAAAATGTATCAAAGACAAAAAAAAAAAGACAAACTTTTATTTTTTTCAGATTTGCGAAAACATGCTGATTTTTTTGCAAATTATTTTTGTGGTTTTTCACCACAAAATATACAGATCATAAAAAACAAATGCTGAAAATTTCATGAAAATCTATTGTAGTTTCTATTTTTTGAAATTTAGTCAACAATACATTTTACATAAAAGATAACTGTGTCCTTAAAAATCCATCCTGCATGTCTTCAATTTCCCGCTGCAACGGGAATGACTAGCAATATGTTTTAAATTCATTGCACACTCACCAGAAATAAATTATTCATCTGAGTCATTACAGGGGAGAAGATAAGAAGAATAAGTAGCACACCAACCTGTTCCGTCCATGTCTCCTTCGAATGAGTGCAGTGAGAAACAATGCTCAACAATGGATTTCAACATCGCGTGGGTCTTCTCTATGTCTGTGGTTAAATAGGCTTATCAGGTTTGTGTTCGAATAGAAGGATTAGCCTTAAAGCCATAAATGCATTCAGAGAAACAGGTCCATTCACAATTTATTTATTCGCTGCTCCACTAAATATTTGTTCAGCATTTTATATGTATTTATTTGTTTTGCCCATTGGTGCAGTCCAGCCATCTGGAGCTTAATTCTAGACAGGGGAGCGTTCTTATAACCTCTCGGACATCACGTCCAAACCAGATGTTCCGTCAATTAAAAGAAAAAAATAGATTGAAGACCTACATGAGCCAACCCAAAATCCTTAACGAATTAACCTATACACAATCTACTTTAGAAATCTATATCTGAATTGAATTAACCATCCGTTCAAACTTTGTTCATATTAAATAAATAAACAAATAACTATGTTGCCCAATTCTAACTCTAAGACTATACAGAATGCATCTTCTTGAGTGCAGACCTGCTCTAAAAACAATTGTCTATGCTGGGAGACGTCACTAAAAATAACTGGAGCACTTTCAGTCATTCCTGTGCAACTGCAGAATGTTGTGGGTCTACAAGATTTTGCTCTGCCACAAGTTCAATTGCACCTTTCGAATGCTTAATTCACAAAAACCCTGCTATTTCTGTGTTGACAGTGTTATGTGAGGTTCATTGGTTTTGCTGTGCAGCACACTGCACAGACTTTGAGGGACTCACGACAGTCTCACTGTTGCTCTAGCTTTTAGCTCAGATCAGAATTAAAAGGCATCTGTGTGTGTTTAAGATTTATGTGTCAGGGTTGGCTTCATTTTCTCTTTTATGTTATTCCGGACATTTGTTGTTTGGTGTTGACTGTTGTCCTTTCATATTCTGCTTGGTCAGGACTGCTACCCCATCTGTAACTTTGTTCTCTTTCTGGGGGGTGCTCATGCTGCTACTCACAGAAGCTTGTGATCTTATTCATATTCCAATTTTGAAAAAGCAATATTCAGCTGGTTACTTAGAATATCAATAAATGTCAGACAAATCATATTAATGAACCAGAAAATGTCATCAAGAACAGAGCACAAAGATAAGCTCCAAAGCAGCACATCCAAAAAGCCCAATATGAAGGGTTGTGTCTATGCAGTCACATATTTGTACTTTAGTAAACAAAATGTGTTAGCAACATGTGTGTTATTCTATTGTATCTGTTTGCAAATTACTAATACTTGTTAATACAATACACTAATACACATATTGCTAACACATTTTGTTTACAAAAATGCAAATATGTGGCTGCATTTTGTTAATCACGTCCGTTCAAATTTTATCTGCCATTGCTAGTTCTGACGTCAGGTCAGAATTAAGCTTTGACCAGGCTTCCGTGTATCCGATTCTAAATCGTGGGATGTGGAAGACACCTCTGAGGGATGTGTCCGTTCGAATCCACTGAACTGTGATCTCATAGAACGCTATTAAATGTGTTTTGTGAACAGGATTTAAAAAACTTTCAAACAAATGCAATGGGCAGTTACAAATGCAGTCTCCTCCCTCCCTGTGCGACAATGGGAGCTTTGGAATAGGGTATGGGCATCCATCACAGTATAAATAATAGAGGAATTTTCTATATTTTCTATATGTCGCAGTTGTAACTGCCCAAGCATGGAAACTGAACATGAACTGTTCGACAGAATGCCTCCAAAAATTGCTTGCCAGAAGGCTGTCTGAGCTGTTTGACAGAATGCCTCAAAGAAACACGTTCTCGTGGAGTGCCTCAAATGTAATACACAAGTGTAAAGGCAGACTCCACAATCTTTGTCAGCATCCTTCCTGTCTGTGTAGAAATGGGAGCTTTGGAACAGGGTATGGACATCCATCACAGTATAAATAATATGGTAATTTTGTCAATTGTAGCTGCAACTGCCCTCGGATACAGGTATGCAAAACGTGTAATCATAGAGAAGGCAAGTCAGAAATTTAACATAATGCCTCCAACGGTTTGGCAGATCCCCAAGATTGCATGATATGGAGATTTATGTTGGTTTGCTGGGATGAATCTAGCTTCTTGTTTTTTTTGGCTATGTATTGTCATTCAGATAAAGGATATCACTTAAAATCAAAAAACATATCACAGTTAAATTTGAATTTTCTACACACCTATTGTCCATTGGTGCAAGTGATTTAGTATGGAAAAGGAGGTAATAATGTTAATCTATTAGCTTTCAATTACACATTGTCTAGATAAAATCTTTTCTAAAATATTTCCATAAATCATAAAGGATTCTTTTGTAGAATACTTCTAATCCTCAATTTCTGTTGTTATCTATTATTTTGACAAGTCCATTATTTTCTTAAAATACTTATGTGCCAATATGATCTTAGAAACAATTAACTAACCTAACTAAATGTTAGAGACATAATGAATCTATTAATGACTATAGAATTAACTTCCAATAATTATATGATAGAAATTGTATGTGCATGTAAAAAATCTTAAATTTTAAATATTTGAATTTACTTCATTCAACACTTAAAATTACTAGAAAAAATCTAAATTTAATAGTTCAATCATAAGTCTACTACATTGAATTTTATATCATTTAAACATTAACGAATTAGGAAATTTACAAATCTTGGAAAACTATTGGATAATGTTCTTCAAACCTTCCTAATAATTTGGTTAGTCATATTTCCATCAATCTATTGGATTCCTCTAGAGGATTGTCTAAGAGTTATAATGAATAATCACTAGTACATTTGAGGCCAAATTCCAACGGCCATTTGTCAGATTTTCAACGCTCATTTGTCGGTATTTTGACACATGAGTCCGTCGTCATTTTTGCGTAGGAAATTGCGACAGAAGACACATCTGTCGGTTTACCGACACCACATCACGTCAGAAACTTGCACATGACAACAACTTCGTTATGGCATTTCCTGCGGTTCATCCATCGGCATTCCGACACCACAACCTATCGGAAATATACAATCTCTATCGGAAATAACAGTCGAAAACATATCCTTTCCGACATTATAACTGTTGGCATACCGACAGTTTCCACCTAATTCTGACAAATATACCTGTCAGATATATAGCATTACTGTCGAAGTTTATGTCGAAAGTGTTTTTATTTGCGACACTTTAACTGTCGGAATAGCGATAGTTGTGCAACATTTTTTCGATAGGTTGCCCTGTCGAACGTATAGCATTACTGTCGGAAGAATTGTCGTAAATTATGATTCTCTGACATTTTATCTATCGAAGGCATAGCACTGTTGTTGGAAATTAATTATGAAATGTTGAAAAACCGATAGATATGCACATTAAAGATAAAACAGCTCAAGAGACCATCATAGGTTCTCTCTTTCTTCGGTCTATATTATTGACAGAATGCTTTACCTTTCATTAGCTCATCAAATCTAGGGATTTGAAAGAATTTAATAGAATATTTTCATGACAACGTATATTATTTAAGTTGACGTTGCATGAATTTATCTACTTCGTGCACTTGTAGACTATGAGGACGGCGATAAAGAAGCATGGCCATGGTAGGAGATGCTTCTTTATCACCATCTTCATAGTATACAAGTGCGCGAAGTAGATAAATTTGTGCAACGTCAACTTAAATAATATACGTTGTCATGAAAATATTCTATTAAATTCTTTCAAATCCCC
>MU225011.1:1509971-1535944 GCA_018584345.1 Thuja plicata | reverse complement strand
GTGTGGATTCAAATGTAGGTTTGATTTGGTTAATGTTTAGAAGAGATCAATAAAGTATTTAAAGACAATCTTACATATTTGGAGAGGTTTGAGAGGCACTTATCATGACTGTACCCTCACAAACATCAGCATAGACTGGTTTTACTAAGTTTCCTTTCTCTATTTTGAGGTTTCCTTTCTCTATCGCAGGGGTACAATCAGAGGGTTCATTGAAAAAATGATCCTTCGAATGGTTACTATGAATATGAATGATTTGATATAATGTATTTCTCATTTTACTTGAAGTTTGGAATAGCTTGTGCAAGGGTGAAAGTAGTTTTGATCGTTTTGGTTTTGACTGTTCCTCTACACAGTTAGGAAATGTAACTGTCTAATGATTATATGTAATGTTGAATGGATTAAATGCTTTATTCCAAGTAGAAGTGAATGGAAGGAATAGTGTTGGTGTTAGGTTTCATTTATTATTGAATTCAATGGTTTTCGAGATGTGTTGAGGAGTTTGCTCCTTGTTTAATGTTAACTGTTCCTGCACAAGCCACTCATACAAAAGTGAAATGATATATGGAAGGGATGGTTGATAGTGTTCCTTGGGGGAAGGGGGATTGTGAAAGACTTGTTATCATTGTATTGAGTATTTCCAATATGTTTGGATGCAGGGCAGACCAGGAGAATGAAGGATCACTCAATGATTGCTGATAACCCAGTTTTGAAGGGTCACTGGTTGAGGGGACAGTCAAGGTCCGGATGATTGGGCTATTGGAGGACCCTAGCTCTTTATATTAATTTCTATTCAAATTGGATGCATGGATTTCTTGTGAATTATCGGCTGCTATGTATCGTGCAATTGGATCTGTAAATCTGCATATACTTCTCTAGGGTTGTAAGCCACTTAGGGATCAAAATAGAGAAACTAAATAAAAATCATTCTTTGTCCTATTTCCTTTTAACAAAGTCTCAACTATCAATGATAGAATACATTTGATGCCCTAAGCTATCAATACAAATGGTGCCTAGCTAGAAGCTCATGGGCTGTCCATTTGATAACCACAGTCAACATTTCAAAGAAATGGATATCCTTGAGCACAAGCACCAATAACATCAAATAATGGAGTTAAAGCATGGGCTAGGGCACGACACCAATAGAATGCGGTCATTTCAGTGAAAAAAATATACAATGGCGTCATTAAACACATATGCCAGTAATATCAACAAATGTGAATACAAACATTTGAATATAGTGAATCGATATCCTTGAGCACAAGCACCAATAACATCAAATAATAGAGATAAAGCACTGGCTAGGGCATGACACCAGTAGAATGCAGTCATTTCAAAGAGCAACTCCCTCAACAATAAAATGAAATGCATTCGAATATGATGCCAGAGGCTTGAAAGATGAAGAAATCACATACCTTCTCCCGCGCTCAGCTGTTGCTCCTTTTCTCCCGCTCTCCAATCGAAATAAAAATGATGAGGTTGTTTCACTTTTTTTTTTAATGTATACCCCGAATTTGTCAGAATTTTGATGGTCAATTAAACACCCATCAAAATACTGACATCATCGGGGCCTATTACAAAAAAAAAAACACAAAATTTGTAAGAAAAAGTTACTTGTCGGAAAATTCTGTCGAAATTTGGCCCCAAATGTAGTAGTGAATCCATATACGATTTTCATAGAGTTCATGGACACCATACACATACTTGTATGGAATTCAAGCATAAAATCATAGATCTCATTCATAATAATGTGATTCATGTTGATGGTGTGAATGATAGAGGAAAATTTTTAATTGCTCCACTAAATAAAATTGAAAAATTTATGCCAATATTACCAATTTAGCAATATTGAACATCAATATGTATTCAAGCATACTACTAATTCTATGGTGTATTTACATATGAATAAAGATATTATAGGTACAAAACATGTTTTTCCCTCTTCACACACTTCTAAAAATACATTTATGGATGTTACTCATAAATTCCACCTCTTTATGTACCTTCAATAATTTCATTATTGTTAGCCGTAGTACTTACTTTATGTTGTGTTAGTTGTATTATGTGTAGCTGACGGTACATAGTTACTACCGAACGACGGTTGGGAATCGGTGGTGACGGTTGGTCACACCCCTTCGGGTTTTATATTTAAGCAATGTAATTTCTCTTCGAATATGGGCTAATAGGGACTATTGTAAATGTATCCAAGTTACAGATGATTAATAAAGATTATGGTATTCTCTGATCTATCTTATGTATTTGTATTTCCGTACAACATCTATGCACGAGTAAACTAGGTTACCCCAGCAGGTAAACATTTGGCGCCGCTGCCTAGACGTACTCGGGAAGGAAAAATAAAATAAATTGATGTGTTGATTATTTCCCTGTGGAGAAGTGAGAAAAGAATTCATGCCCAACCAATTGAATAAAAATAGAAAGAAGGAACTCGAGGAGGAACAAGCCGATAGAAAAGCCGTACTTGCACAACAGCAAGCCGAGCGAAGGGAAAGATACAGAAGATGCACCGAAGGACTACCGAAGGGAGTAAGTGAAGGTGAGGGTCTGGAGGTATCTAACCAGGAGGCTGGGAGAAATGGCAAGGACTGCCTAGAGGAAACAAGAAGCTTGTTCGGGTTCTTAACCTTAACCCCACAGACGGAAGCAAGAGAAGCCCGAAGGAAGGAAAAAGAGGAATCCACACGAAGGGAGGCTCAGGATACTATTGTCGTCGTGAGTATCGAAGTGACCGAGGGGCACAGGTATCACAGTAGCCTACCAGACTTGGAAAGTTCCAGTAGTTTGCGGATATCAAGTGGTACAACACCAAACAATTCTGGGGTACAGACGCCGACAGTACCATCCCAACCTGTAACACAACTAGTGCTACAAACACAGTCGACGCCTAGAAAGGTAAACATGGTGACCAACAAGGAGAAGTTGCCGAAATTCCACAGAGATGGAAAGGAAGATCCAGTATGACATTGTTGTATGTGTGAGACAATCTGGTCTGTGAATGGAGTCACTGACCAGGCAGAATGGGTGAAATAGTTTCCCACCACACTCAAAAGGGTAGCCATCGACTAGTACTCCGATGTGGAAAAAACAACTGTGACCACTTGGGACAAACTCAAGAAAGAATTCTAGAAGGAGTTTCGACTCCTGAGGGATGACAATGAAATTTTTTTGAGATATATGGTACCAAACAAGGCAAGAAGGAGACTGTGCTGGCCTACAGCCACCGAATGAAAGAGTTAGTCAAAAAAATGGAGAGCCAGCTAGCGGATGGCCTAAAGAAAATATGGTTTGTGGAGGGCCTGAAATTGAATCTATAGAGGAAAATGAAGATAGTGCCTCCCATCTCATACGAAGATGCTTATAACTAAGCGATGGACTTGGAGAGAAAACAAAAGACCTCCAAGAAGAAAAGAAGCAAGTCTTCTTCTGATGAAGATGACACTATGGACGATGATAGTAGCAATGATGGAGAGTCAAAGAAAAAAGTCATGGCACTCCAAAAGGACATAGAGAGAATGATGAAGGAGTTCAAGACCATGAAAGGGGGTACCAGCAAGGGGAAGATGACATGTGGTGTATAGAATACAAGGAGAGCAGCCATATGAAGGGGTCGTGTCCCAAAAATGCATTGTGTGATATTTGCCAAATCATGGGCCATTCCACCAAGGAATGCCCATACAACATGAAAGTGACGAATCAACAAGTGCTATTTACCCAAGAGCAACCATCTACATCAGGCGGGTACGGAGGCAACCAATGTGGCAGCGGAAGGGGTAGTAACAATAACACCAACACAAGGATTTGAATACAATATGACTCCAAGGGTCATCCAGTGATCCAGTGCCGAGCTTGCAATCAATGGGCCCACTTTACAAAGGACTGCAACAAGGGTGACACCCCGCAGAAGCTATGCCATTGGTGTGGTCCTGGAAACCACGAGGATGCCAACTGCCTAAAATCTGGCATTAATTGGCTAGACATAGATGGAAGCATGAATATGGTACTGACCATCACCCGAGGGAAAGCAAAGCAAACCACATATCTAGACCCTTGAATAGAAAAACAACGGGCACGGGAGGCTAAGGAAGAAATAGAGAAGGTGATGAAGACACAAAAAGAAACATGGGAGATGGCCACCACCTCAGACTGGAGGGAGGCAGAACAAAACATTCTGAGACAACTGTTACATTTGGAGGTACCGGTGAAACTCCAAGACCTCCTTCACACCATACCTCACTTAGGATCAACATTGTTGGGGAACTTGGCCACACAGCCAATTACCACACGTATAGACATCCCTGGAGGGTCTACAATTGACCTGATGATAATTGTTGTAAACAACAGGAGGTACCCGACAGTAGTCGAGATGGGTATCCTTGGCACCACTCTCACAACCACCATTGTAGATGGTTGGTCTGAAGTAAATGTACTTCTGAAGGAGACATGGAAAAAGTTGGGGAAACCCATGCTGTGGCCTCCAACCTTCAACTTGTTGGGAGCGAACTAGCATGGCATCAAACCCATCAGAACCCTCATGGCTCAACGCATGATGATTGGGACACAACCCTTCGTACTCAACTTTGTGGTGATCCCACTAAAGAAAAAGGGGCATGAGGCTATTTTGGGATGAGGGTGGATCACCTCGACGAAGGTGAACCACAACTGGAAGCGGAACACACTCACCATGGAGAAAGTTGGGAGGAAGTACATGATTGACCTCTGCACGCAAATGGTGAGTGAGGAGTTAGCATCTCCGAACTCAAAATCTGAAGGAGAGCAATTGGGAGAAGACGAAGGGCAAAGATGAATGGATCCCAATGACGAAGGGGTGTTGGAGTTGGAAGAATGTTCTGGGGATGATGGAGATTCAATGAATGGCCTCTTTCATTGGCAGATGGAAGATTATGATTTCTTCCCACCATCTTGTAACATGCTAAGCATTAGGGAGGAGGAAGCCACCCTCACACACCAGTTTACGAAGGATGAACCCATCAAATATCAGGAGGTAAAATCAAAGGGGAAAAACCTCGGTGATGATGTTCATGTCGGCGACAGTTGGAACCCCGTGGCCACAGCCTTCAAATTCATTCTTCTCCTTCTTATGTATGGGCCAGCGATGGTGGTCCCTATATAATTTATGGTTTCCAGTCTTTGGATTTCCATAAAAAAAAACCAAAGGATAAAGTTCGGGAAGTCGGCTATGATGGGGCCATCCAACTGCGGACTCCAGACGGACAAGAGATATACGAGGCCATTAGTAGTTCCAAATTGAAACCTCACTCAGAGGGGATGGAAAAAGCACCTGAATGGATGGACAGAGCACCTGAGGGGATGGAAGGGGACCCGAGAGGCCGGATGGGCGACCAGAGGGGCACCCGAAAGGTAACTAGATTAGGCAAATAAATGAATAAATAAATATAAAAAAATTATTAAAAAAAAAAGAACAGACAGTCCGTACGACATCGTACAGATTGAGGTCGTATGACACCATACAGACTAATGGCGTACGGCTGTGCAGACAAAATTATGAAAATTTTAAAGTTTTTTTGATCTAAAAAAAAAACTAAAAAAGAAAAAAAAGGTACAGGACCTTACAGACTAATACCGTACGGCAAGGGTTTTAAAAAAAATGTTGATGGGAAGATTGTATGGTTTGATGTCATATGGTCGTGCAGACACAAGTAAATGCGAATGACACTGTACGACAAAAGGCCATATGAGCACATAGAAATGCAAGAAAAAAAAAAGAGAAAAGGCAAGTGATCGTACGGGGAAAAAAATGGATTTTCAGAAGATTAAAAGGTCGTACAGACCACAAAACCGCACGAGTTTAACTAGTGATCACCATACGAAAGAGAAATGCTACACCTTAAGGAGCAGTACAGGCACACACCACCGTATGACAAGGAAAGCATGAAAAGATAGATGGCTGTACAGACCTACACCACCATATGGTAAGAAACAAAGAGAGTAGACAGAAGGCTATGGACAAGTCCAACGAAGAGGGAAAAAAAGTGCATGTGTCATACATCATGATATCGTATGATACCATACGGACGAGAGAAGTGTTGGGAAAGGTGAAGAGTGGTAATTCATAACCGTACGACAACCAAAAGTTAGGGTTATTTATTTATTTTGTAGAAGGACATTTACACAGGCATTGAAGCAGTTGGCAGAGGAGAGAGGGCATCAGATGCAACATCACAAAAATAGTGTGTGCCATGGACTTTTTTGTGGGTTTGAAGGTGCTAAAGGACCCCGCAGGGGCGCTGCCCCTCATTCCCACCTGGGGCACTACCCCAGGACCCCGTGGGGGTGCTGCCCCTCGACCCTGCTGGGGGCGTTGCCCCTAGACCCCCATTTATTTTTGAGGCACACCAAAATAGATTTTGGGGTACCCGCACCGTCAGGGTAAGCGTTGGGTTTATTCCACTCAGTGAGAAAGAAGTTTGAAGCTAAGCGTTGGAGGGGAAGCCATAAACTACCGACAGAGATGGATTTGGATAGTTTGTGAACACATAGGTTGAGCAAATGATAGCCAGAGATGTCGCATGCATTGACTGTCCACGCGCCAGTGGTGGCGAGAGCGGTAGCAGAGTACTACGCTTTGAGGAGTATGTCTTGGCTAGACATGAGGCTGTCGTGGTGGAGGCACAGAGAGCTTGGGCAGAGCTACCACCAGGTTGGAGGCAGTAGAGAAAGACTTGGCTCAGTGTACCGAGAAGTTGGGTGTGAAGAAGGCAACATGGCTATTGAGGATAGAGTGGTTGGAGGCAGTATCATTTGAACAACAGATTTGTAGCACTTGGTAGAGCTTGAGACTGAGCAGCATGTTTTGGTTCTTATATGTGGTTCATCATTCCTATCTTGTTCTGTCCTAGATATTTTATTGTCATCCGGAGATGACTTTTCTTTAGGGGGGGATGATGTTAGCCATAGTACTTACTATATGTTGTGTTAGTTGTATTATGTGTAGTTGACGGTACTTAGTTACTACAGGACGATAGTTGGGAATCGGTGGTGACAGTTGGTCACACCCCTTTGGGTTTTATATAAGCAATGTACTTTCTCTTCAGATATGGGCTGATAGGGACTATTGTAAATGTATCCAAGTTACGGATGATTAATAAAGATTATGGTATTCTTTGATCTATCTTATGTATTTGTATTTCTGTACAACGTCTATGCATGAGTAAACTAGGTTACCCCAGCGGGTAAACAATTATATGGTCCACTTTATTGTCATAGTTTTCTTCATGGTCAACAATGTGAAGGTATTCACATCGATCTAGGCAATTAGTATAACATATACATCAAAGAATTTGATGTAATTGAAAATTTAGCATTGGACAGTTATACACATTTGTGTTTCTATAAGCATAACAAATAGAATTCTTATAGACACTTTGGGGAGTATAATATTTTCTCTTGAAATGGGAATCGAGGAGGTGGATAAATCTTCCAACATTATTCCTTCATTGGCTAGATTTTATATTTTACTTTGGAGACCTTAGTTGCAATAAATATATGTGATACCCTCTACAATACATTAATGTTTAAAATATGTTTCCGAAGAGAAAATTGTGAAAGTGATGAGAGATACCGGTGTAACTATTTTCAAGTCAACTATGTCAAAATTGAAAATTATGTTGTCACTCTCAAATATTTTTTTTATGACTTCAAGATACAAAACATC
Organism: Thuja plicata; assembly: GCA_018584345.1. Classification (NCBI taxonomy): domain Eukaryota; kingdom Viridiplantae; phylum Streptophyta; class Pinopsida; order Cupressales; family Cupressaceae; genus Thuja; species Thuja plicata. The sequence goes on along the minus strand of MU225011.1, from coordinate 1,528,236 downwards.
AAATATAAGCTCCTTATGAAACCTTGAAGATAGAATTCATTAATAATAAAAAATGTCTACGCAACAAAAGAACCCAGAAAAGCGTAAAAGAGAAAATAAGGAGAAAATGAAGCCCTCTTCATTGTCTCTGAATACTCCTCTAGAACAAACTAACTTATAACTCTTTTCCTCCACCAATAAAGAAAGAATATAATATAATTTCATTCCTTCATTCAAGCCAAATTAAGGATGATATGCTCTTTATGCTCCAAAGAAGAATAATAAAGTAACATTTAACAATCCCATAGCCATCTCTTTTAACAATCACATTACCCATTATTAGTCTTAAATTCCAACTTTGAGGGGGGACTTCCTAAGGGGGGGAGAAATGTAAAATGCCCTCATGTTTCCCATTTTCTTGTCTAGACTAGTATAGGATATAAATATTAGAGCCTTGTAAATAATGATCTTGAATGGGATGATTTAAATTAGTTTTAGTTATAAGGCCAACTAATTAAGATCAACTCTTTTAATAATTATATAACCTTTTATGACAATATCTTGTAACATAAGTTGTTCAGATTAGGAATGATTTTGAATCTAAAATTACTTAGTATAAATTTGAGTGATTATTTTTAGACTAGCCCCATTGCAAGATAAGACACTATAGCATCGTAAATTGCATCCCTATGCAATTTATTGCCTATATATGCCCTATTTTAAAGTTTCTATCTTTTTGTGTCTAACATGATTGATCCAGCTCAATTCCACATTCAATTTCAACGTGTCTCCATTTAGGACCTCATGTCCCAATTTGGAACCACATTGGGGAGAACAAGACACCTTGGGAAACCCTTCCCTAGAAGCGGGCCAATTAGGGTGCCACAGTTGCTAATATTTGGGATAAAATTCAAACTGCTTGATGGTCAATGTGTTTGAGGGAGAAATTTAAACCCCATGTCGATATGCTTCAAGTTTTACACCCTAAAATGATTGGGAGAGATATATAGGCAAGGTATCCTCCATCATTTTGATATACAACAAGTTCAAGTCAAGCTCCCAACTATGATTTCCTATTTCAAGCAAGAGAACAAACACTAAGGCATTAAAGACTAGAAGTATTTGCATATTTATGCATTTGTGAAGGGGTATGTGCACCAAGTTGTGGACCAAAAAAGTGGACACATCTTTAAAAAAATTTGAATTTCATATAACCCGATCGGGTTATTGAAAATTCAAAATTGTTCTAGGCTTGGTAACCAAGCCTAGAAAATATTATTAAAGAACACAATCTATCTCAGAACCTGATCAGGTTTTGAAGAAGTAAAACTTATGCATTTTATTCTCCCTAACCCGATCAGGTTTTGAAGAAACTAAAATAGGCTTTGCTCTGGAAGCCATAACTTCAACATACATAGTTCGATTGACGCCATTCAAAAAGCATAGGAAAGATCTTGAGATGATCTAACACATTATTAACCTATGATCATCTTTAGGCATCAAAATTTTTTGTACAATCCATTTGAATCAAGTAAGGTATAAAATAGGTACTCATTATTGTCCATACATGCATCATATAGGAAAATCAGTATGCTCTCTCTCTCTCTCTCTCTCTCTCACACACACACACACACACACACACACACACACACACACACACACACACACACACACAAACACACACACATATTGGGAGTGGGAGATAATATGAGAGAGAGAGAGGTAAAACTTATGCATTTTATTCTCCATAACCCGATTGGGTTTTAAAGAAACTAAAATAGGATTTGCTCTGGAAGCCATAACTTCCACATACAGAGTCTGATATACCTTACTTGATTCAAATGGATGGTAGAAAAAATATTGATGCCTAAATATGATCATAGGTTAATAATGTGTTAGATCATCTCAATATCTTTCCTACACTTTTTTAACAGAGTCGATCGGACTTCGTATGTGGAAGTTATGGCTTCCAGAGCAAAGCCTATTTTAGTTTCTTCAACACCCAATCAGGTTATGGTCAATAAATGCATAGGTTTTACTTCTTCAAAACCCGATCGGGTTTTAAAGTGATTTTTCTTTTGATAAATCGATCGGGTTATTTGAAATTTAGAAACCTGATTGGGTTATGGCTTGGGAAGAGCTTTGGAAAATGACCCAAAGGCTTGGAGGCACATTTTCCTTCCATTTTTGTTCTTTTAGACATTTTTTCATCTTGTAAGATGAATTCTCGACTTTATCTTCATTAGGTTTACAAATTTTCAACTGGGTATCTTTATAATTTTCACCATAATCTCATACGTCTTCTTAGATTTCTAACCATATAATTTTTTCTAGTTTTGGACAACATTAGCATAGTAAACTTTAATTTTCTTTACCTATGTCTTGATTGTCCTCACAGACATATGTCTACCATTTTTTTAATAAATTTTGATACACTTAATCAAATTACAAATAAATTACATATTATTGTTCTACACTTGATTCTATACACTTTTTTAAAAAAAAATTATTGTTGATTAGTTTGATGCAAGTTATGCCCAGTGCACAAACATGTACCAAATTGTCAGGATGTGATCACTTCAAAAAGTCACAGAAAAAAAATTCTCATCGTAAAATTACAAACAAATACACAACTTCTAGATCTCACTCTTACCTATCATCCTATTAAAGGGATTTAAAAAATATTGAATATAACTATATCTTTTGTACTGCGCATAGAAACAACTATGTTATGTTTTTCCAAAAAAATCAGGAACATGATTTTTTGAGCATAGGGTTTGACTCTCTTAATCTTATTTCGTTTTTAAAAAAAAATAGTTTTTTAGAAACTAGATCCAGAGTACTACAATTTTTATTTTTTACACATCTTCTTATTTTGAGTGCATGACCCTCAAATACCTGTTCCAAGATCAGGTTTACCCGATTTCATAAAAAATGTGTCCACTTATACCCCCCTTTTTAGTCCACAACTTGGTGCACACACTCAAAGGTCTCCATGATCTTCTCTTTCTAAAATTAATTACAAGTCAACATCATGAAGGTCTCCATGATCTTCTCTTTCTAAAATCAACTAGTACAAGTCAACATCAAGCATCTTCATGAGCATTTTGAAATCAAGAGGATTTATGAAGGTATAAGCACTCTATTTTCAGATCTAGCGTCTGCTATCTAACGGCACACTTTCAATTCAAGCTTAATTTTTTTTTAAGGTTGATTTCTAAATCAGGGATTGGCCTAGGAAAACCCCTTTCAAGTCTCCACAACATTTGCCTTCTTTTTTGTGTGCAGGAACATGTAGTGGATGTGCATAAACAATTACAGATAGAGAAGAAAGAGATCTACTCTCTGCAATTTGTCAAATCTTTGTCAAAATGTTCTTTTTATCATGGTAATCTCTATGATGTGCAAATTTATTAGGATGAGAATTTTAAATACACACTTGAGATATATGAAATTAAAATTTTGACACTTTTGTAAATAATGGTTAGACAAAATATCAACCTTTTCCATTAGTATAGTAAATGCAAATCTTATTGTGTCTTAATTTGTTTTGTCACTTGATCATCAAGATGTTGATATACTAGACATAAGAGATGAACAAGATAAACTGAATGATCAATGGATGATATCATCTATAGAGAGTGGATAACCATAAAAAACATCACGATCATCCATTTTTTCCCATTTTCATTCTTCTTTCAATTTGTATCTTCACTTTTTCACCATCATCTTGTTCGACGATGTGCGAAACGATCTTTAGACGTGTTTTGAAAAGTGAACATGGATCCAAAGGGAAAGGAAAAAGGGTTTTAGAATGACAAATTGCAGAGATCAAATAGATGTTCCAAAGATTTGATCACGATGCCTACAACAACTTGATGGTGTTGGAGCTTGATGCGCTTTTTAAGGTCTTTAGGGATAAAACCAACCGACGAATAGTTGGATTTGGTGTTAGTAATAACTGAGAGGGGGGTGAATTAGTGGCCTCAAAAATTTATCCTTCAAACTTAACCACCAATCAATAAACCTCAGATTATTATGTCCCTACAAGATGCATGCCATGAAATACTAATATTGATTAACTGTCTGTTGATGTTCTCTGTCAATCCTTATTCTTTCTTGATTACCGATAAGCAGTATAACTATTTACCGAAACTCGGTAAATAAGCAGAGTATACCGATCAATCCAGTGTTAACTATGTCAGATACAAAACAATAAAGAAATGAATCATACACACATAACACATGAATTTTTAACGTGAAAACCCTGTTAGGGAAAAAACCACTAGGACCGGTACCCCAAATTTTCACTCTTCTAAAGTGAGCCCTGTTAAGAGCCAACCCTGTTAAAGGTTACAACTACATGGTTAAGTGCGACCTTGTTAGAGGATTTTATACATAGAGGTTGTCATTTAGTATCAGGCATCTATTGTTGCCATCCTTGAATCAGCCTCCTTCTGAGACTGTTAATAGGTATCGGGCAAGTCCAATGCTACTTTCATGAATCAACCTTTTTGACACTCCTTGGGATGTACCACAATATATAGAAGACTGTTAAGTCCTGCTCGGTTAAGAGACTTGATGCTTCAATGGTTAAATTGAAACACTATGACCTGTTCATATTGCAACTTTGAATTGCAGATTTTTAGATCTATTTAAATACATTACCTCTCTGATCAATGTATCAATTCAATTCTTTGTGCTCCACACTTTCTGCTCTATGATGTTGTGCTCACTATTCATCGGTGTCTGTAGAATTCCTTAGCTCTCCTTCAGCTTGATTGATCAACACTGTATGAAGTTATTCTTCATCAGTTTCTCTTTAGCATCCTCTTTGTATTCACTCCCCTTAATCCCTTTTGAAAATGAATTAAGCTTGTCTCTTATATAGACATGATATTCATTGTTTCTTGATTCTTGATTCTTAGCGTGAAAAACAATCCAACCAATTAGAATTAAAGCATAACTCTTGATTTGTCTCATAATTATCTTCTTGCCAACTGTACAAATCATCTTTAAATCAATCACTTAACTCTAGTCGAATAAAACAAAGAAAACAACTAGTTAAGTCTATCTTTAGCTCTTGCCAGCTAGATATTTTGTCATTTTTTGAACTCTCTATTCCATCAGTCATCTCTGTAGTTAGTTGTCAGTGACAATTGACAGTTCCGTCAATGAGACTCCAGTTAGCTTCCTGATCTCTGTCCGTCGGGCATCATTGAAATTTTACTCGTCAGGCAACCTTCTAACTTTTCTCGTCGGGCATCCTGTGGTTTTTCTTCATCGGGCAACACTGTACTTTAGCTCGTCGGGTATCAGTGTGACTGTTCTTCTTTTCTCTGACCATTGGTGTGCACTCCATAGGTGTTGTTTGTCACTAAGTGAATACTTGACTTTTATGCATTGTTGAAAGCATAACCTTTGTTCCATCGATTCTCTGAAGTCTTTGGCATTATGTACAGGACTATACAAATGATATCAAGTTGACATCAATGAAAACACAATACATTAACGGATTTAATGCCTTGCATTATCTTCAACTTAACATTGTCAAACATCCAATCAGTTACATGTCATCATTTGGTGCTTGTGAGTGTAGATGCCAACGACAATTACCAGATGGCCAAAATATATAGAGATTTGAAAAAACCAAGAAAATTAAATCAATATAACTACTAATATTACATAATTATATGTTACAGACCTTGCTTTCTCAAATAAATATTTTATATATATTTCTATAAGAATGATGTAAATGAGTTGTAATGGTTTAAGTATCAATACACTTGAAAATATGTTAGAAATGACATCCAATAAATAATAGAAATGGCATAAATATAATCTTTAAGACACTTATAATATTCCTTGAAATTACTATTAACTAGCAATCACACCTTAGTGTGCAATGGGAACGCCGTAGAGTTATGGAAAGGTCATTTAAGTATTTGTCCCTTTGTTTGTCGATTGCTCTCATTGTGTGTAGATCTCCTTATCTTTGTATCAATATATCTCAACATCTCTCTCTCTCTCTCTCTCTCTCTCTCTCTCTCATACTATTGGATACACAACTATCTCGACATCTAGATCTCTTTATATCTCTTCCTCTCTATGTTTCCCTCTATATCTCCTTAGAACTATTTCTATTTCTAGAAGGTATTATTCCTTTTCAAAATAATGTATAATGTATTATTCTTTAGTTTATGTTCCTTATTTTTTTATTTATTTTTTTAAAATCAATTTTATCCTCTCTATTTCTCTCCCTCCCTCTCTATATCTATATGCATCTCTCTCTCTCTCTCTCTCTCTCTCTCTCTCTCTCTCTCANCACACACACACACACACACACACACACACACACACACACACACACACACACACACACACACACACACACAAGGCAATTTAATTAACATAGTATTTTGCATAAAATATTTAAAAAACAACATAAACCACAAACAAGGAAATTAATTTAACAGACTCAACTCTTGTGAATTAAAAATAGGCCTTGACTTTGACCTCAAGTGAATTAAAATTGATCTTGTCCTCAACCTAATACATTTTTAAAGGATGCAAAGATTACATAATTGCACAAGATTTTAAGCAAAATTAATAAAAGGGTTTTAGTTCCCAAACCTCAAATGCAAATATTATAGGAGATATAGAATAGGCGAAGTTGTCCGGAAAGGAGTCCCTCATCAACTCGGTAGATACATCATGACTAATTTTGCATGTTTTCCTCTACTCATGCATTAGCCCACCGTGATGGGATTCTCCTCTTGTTTATGATCTTCTAGATGCATTTGTCTGCCAAGTGGTAATATTCATAAATTGATATGTGTAAAATAGCAACCCAAATGCTTAACCTAGTGGTTTATATTGTGTTCTACGTGGATTCCATTATTCTCATCTTGCTACGCTTACCCATTAGACTTGTACAATCCCTCACAAAAGCTAACAATATATTCATGACAACACGTATGGACATGTCTATGTTTTCTATGCTTTCATGGATGTATTAAAAATTCTCTCTTTGTGCCAAAATCTAACACTAACATACTAATCAGTATATAAAATATAAAATAACTTCAATGGTTACGTAATTATCTGAAGGGAAGGCATCATGGTGGTAGATGTTGTACACATGGCCATTTCTTGTATTTCTAAAATGTGGAGGTTGAATGGATCCATCGATGCAAATTGGTATTGAAACACAAATATGACAAAGGCATCTCATTAATATGCATATACAAATATCTATATTCCCTACATTTGATGTTTCTTTAATAATATTTTGTAAAATAAAAGTAGTAATGTAGATGGAATGATTGAAAATGGTGATTGAGGAGGTCATAGGTTCAAGTCGAGCTTGAGCCGCACTGAGGTGTTTATGGGCTTAGTTGATAGTACAAAGATACAAATAAAGGAGACGTGCTAGCAACTACATAAATAGGAGATTTTGGGGCTTAAGAAGGTTAAGAAAAATATTTGAAGCCTAATGTATTATTCTAATTTCATTTAAGTATTTGTCCCTTTGTTTGTCACTCCTTCTCACCCTCTCTATATATACTTATCTTTCTATAAATATATCTCACCATTTATATCTATTTATATCTCCTCCCCTTTATCTCTCCCTCTCTATGTCTCCCTCTAGATCTCTTTCTATCTTTACCTCTTGATCTATCTCTAATTCTCTATCTATGTTTCCCTATCCTCCCACTTTATATTCATCTGTATCTCTTTCCAACCATCTCTCTCCATCATCTCTTTATATTTCTTTTTCCATCTCTCCCTCTATATGTATCTCTATCTTGTCATCTCTCTATCACTCTCTATGCCTATATATCTCCCCCTTTCTACCTCTCTCTAGTACTTTCTACTTATATCTTTATCTTTATATTTCTCCCTCTCTCATTCTATTTTTTTTTATATATATATTTACATATATTTTCCTTCTAAATAGGAGAATGATGGGGGCTGATTAAATTCTGGGAAATAGATATGTCAAATCTATTTGCAGTATGTTGGTTTTTTATTCTTTAATAGGGTGATCAATTGGAAATTGTTATAAAATTTTAATGGTAGAGTAGGTAGGTTTAATTGAATTCTGGTCATTAAACTTGTTGTTTTGAATGAGTAATGAGAAATGTTATTCTTCTTTTCACGTTTTATATAGAAATTTTGAAAATTTAAAATTGTTATAAAAAAACCTCTGTTAAAAATAAGAAAACAAGTCAAAATTGTCAATCAATATATTTTTGAATTACGTTTAATAGGAAAAGCAATAGAAAGATAAAGGTAGATATACAAAGTGATATATGGAGAGGTAGATGGGAGATATAGGGGCATAGAGAGATGGGGAGATAATGAGAGGGAGAGATGGTTGAATATAGAGAAGGATGTGAATTTAGAGATAGAGAGATGAAGATAGAGGAGAGAGAAAAAATAGGGAGAAGATAGAGAGATAGAGAGTGGTAGAGGAAGAGATAAAGATAAAGATAAAGAGAGATAGGGAGATACAGAGGGAAAGCTAGGAAAGAAAAGATCGAAAGATAAGAAGGAAGAGGGAGAAATAGAGATATATAGATGGTGAGATGAGGTAATAGAGAGTTAAAAAGGTAAGGAGATAAATAGGGAGAGAAGGAGAGAGGTAGATATAAATAGATAGATAAAGAGAGACATCAAACATAGATAAGTATATATATACAAATTGATATGAAATGGGGAGAGATAAAGAGTAGGAGAGAAAATAGGGGAGATAGATGGAGGGAGGGAGAAAGAGATAGAGATGGAGATTTATGGAAAGAAGAGTTATTGATATATGACCATCTAAATGGGGGAGATATATGGAGAGAGAGGTATTGAGAGATAGAGATAGAGATGAGGGAAGAAATATAGAGATGGAGAGATTTAAAGGTATATGAAGGGGGTAATGGAGAGAGATGGATGGATAGAGAGAGGGAGATTTGTCTAGATATGGAGGGAGGAGAGGAAGATATAGATAGAGTTGAATATATAGTGAGAGGATGGGAGAAAAAATGATAGATAGATAGAGAGAGATCAAGAGGTAAAGATAGAAATAGATCTAGGGAGATACAAAGGGAGACATAGAGAGGGAGAGAAAGCGAGGAAGAGATAGAAAGAGATTTAAATGGTGATATAGATTGATAGATATATAAGGAGATATAGAGAGAATGAGAGGGAGAAACTGACAAAGGGACAAATACTTAGTTGACCTTCCATCCATCTCATCCTCTCTAGATCTATGAAAGAATCATATTGACTCAAATGCATATTGAAATATAATTCGTTTAACTTGAGTAAAAGTGAGGATGATACTAGTTATCATTGTTCACATGGATGCTTCATTTTGATGATCTATAAAAAATGACGAGACATGTAATCTATTTAATTGTAAAAGTGAAGATGAAAGTAGGTATCATTGTGGATGATTCATCTAACGAGAAAATTGTGAGATATATAATTCATTTAGTTTGAGTGAAAGAAAGGAAAAGATCATGTATCATTGTTCACATGGATGCTTCATATCAATTATCTATAGAAAAGGGTGAGATATGTAGTCCATTTAATTGTGAAAGTGAGGATGAAAGTAGGTATCATAGTTTACAAGGATGCTTCATCTCAGTGATCTTAGATCTATAGAAAAAGGTGTGACATGTAATCCATTTAATTGTAATAGTAAGAATGAAAGTAGGTATCACAAGGATGCTTCATCTTGATGATTTATAGACAATGGTGAGAGAAACATGATGTGTAACTCAAAGAAAAATTGAAAAGATGACAAAAAAATTGTGAGGTCTAAAGAAGTAGTGTCTTTGTTGCATACTGATTTTTGTGAAAGATATACAAAAGAAAATTTGAGAATAGGTATCACTATACACACATATGCTTCATCTCTATGATCTGTAGAAAATTGTGAGATGTATGATTCAATCAATTTGAGTAAGAGCGAGGATGAAAGTGGGTCTCTTTATTCCCACATATGCTTCATCTCGATGACCTATAAAAGATAGTGAGATGTAGAATTCATTCAATTTGAATTCTTCATCTTGATGATCTCTAGAAAATGGTGAGATATACAATTCATTTAGTTTGAGTAAATGTGACAATAAGAGTAGGTAGCATTGATAAGTAGGAGATGGTATCATTGAGTAGGTATCATTGATAAAGAGTAGGTATCAGTGAGTAAATGTGACAATAAGAGTGGGTATGATTGTTCAGAAGGATACTTCATCTCAATGATTTATAGAGAATGTTGAAGAAACTAAAATGACTCTACTACCTCTAAGATGCAACAATATACCCATGCCCTTGTACATCATAATCTCACTCTCCCACTCTTTCAAATGAATTGGTGCATCATAAGATCTATATAATTGTTTCCAAAAAAACAACATAATACATAAAGAAGTGTATTGTAAAAATGTTATTCAATTTATGTTATCTTTGTCAAGTCATGATGGTGTAGTCGCCTTTGTGGCTGGATTCACTGGTTCTCTCCAACAACTTTTGTAGCTTCTTCTTTGTTATTCTTTTTATTGCTTTGTTCAATTAAAAAATAAATAAAATTATATAAAATTTGTTAATTTCGATCTTTTTGATGATTAAATTGATTGAAACTCGAATACTCATATTCTTGGTTTTCAATATGAATAGATTACTTACCTCTGTCAAAAGAAAAGAGTGACTGTCAGCTCAAGGCAATTAATGCATCATGACATAAAATGACCGGCATTAAATATTTACAACTACTATCGAGCTTATTTGATAGGCTTTGAAATACTAGGCCAGGCATGCCCGCGCACCACACTACATAAAGTCTGAAAAATCAAGGCTCGTGATTCATCTAATTTGGAGGCCACATATGACACCATTATTTATTTCCAAACCTAAGAAATCGATATTCATCCTCAGATGTGACCCTCCATTAATAAAACAAAAGCATCCCTCCGTCTAAATTCTCTTTAGCAGTTTTCGAATTTATTCACATCTCCCTCTCTATATCTATCCATTTCCCCATGACCCCTTTCTCATACCTTTAAGTCTGCATAGATTGGACGTTGCAAAGCTGGCTCAAGGCTTATAGGCTACAGGGACGTTCAATGATATATTCCGAGCCAACAACAATGTTTGTCAAACAATGCATTGCCTACGTTATCCACCCATTTGTCATATCTTTTGTAAGAATATATTTATAAATTATAGATATATTTGCTTATTTAATTAATATATACATCATTATAAATGATTTAGAATACATCTTTATCTTAATATATAGAATTTATAAATCAGCATATATTTATAAATTACAGATATATTTACTTGTTTAATTAATATATACATAATTATAAATGATTTAGAATACGTCTATATCTTAATATATATTTAAATTATCTCTTTATTTTAAATTAAATTATTTTAATCTAATTAATCTATAAAATCAATAATATTAAAATAATGCAAACTAAATGAAATAATAATAATAATAACAATATCTAAATTGTATTCATATTTATATTTATATTGATAATATAAAGTGACATGTATTCTTAACACCAAGCAGATTTTAAAGGACGTGTGTGGCTTTGTGCGCAGAATTTAGATGAACCCTTGTCATGTCAAATGCTTATGACATTTAAATACTTAATCGCTTATTTTCAGTACCTTGCGAGTTCAATCTGTATGAAGTGATATCTCTCTCTCCGTTATGACATTCAAAGGTGTATTTGGCTCTTCGCGCATTTGAAAACGATGGCTCACGATTGCTGTAAATTAGGAGGTGGGCGTAGGAGATCTCGAGAGATCAAAGTTGTAGGCCAAAATCATGGTGTTGATCTGCGAAATGCTCACCATGTAGGGGAATCTTTCCACCAGACCGTCGATTGTGGAATTGAACCCGCAGCCCGGGACAGGCAATGCGATCTTCATGAACATTGGTGCGCAGTATGGGATTCAGTAATACACTGCGAAATGCCTTGGTTTGAAATTTTCGAAGCCAAAGAATAACATTTATTTGAGAATTTTCATCGAGCAGTTCACATTTCTTGTCGATGCATTCTCATTCAATGTCGCCCATGCCCTCAACTTCGTTCTCGCCGTCGTGAGCATTCTGTTGCAGGCGTTCAAAGGAGCTTGGCCTCTTTCAAAATGGTAACTGAGTTTTGCAAAATCTGACGGCGGATAGGCTTGAATGGTCGTCCATACCTCTCCTGCACAGAACGTTCATTTTCGTTGAGGTGTAAAGTGGAATGTGAGTTAAGGAACTTACGATCAGATTGTCCCTTGAAGGGCTCTTCACCACTTCCAACCATATTCGATCCTAGAAACAGGTTGGGCCTTTCTCATATGGAAACGCCTACGGTGTAATAATAACTTTAAACAAAATTTTGCCATATGAAACATTTGAAATATATTGAATAGCTAATGACAAATTTAGCATACAGTCAATGGGCCCTTGGTCTGCTAGTAAAGTTGAATGGTTCTAAATGAGCCCACCAGGGGAGATCAAGTCTTGCTGAGTGCAAGGCTCCGACATCATAAGAGATGAGGCCGGGATCATGCCCCGTGCGAATTGCAGAATGGATGCCTCTCAGTCCTTGGCTCTTAGCCGAAGAGGTTTCAGGCACTGGTGCGCCTGTATCAGGTTGCTAAAATGTTTATATGATGGCCTTCACTGGTTGGTTGCTCGCAGGCTTCAGCTTTGGCTTCGTGTCTCTACTAGGCAGCCTTGGAGGTATGAACCCTCTATCAAAAAAATTTGATGTACCCATTACACTAAGGTGCAATTGCTAAATAATAACTGAAAAATGAATAGTAACTGATACTCCTCTAACACCATCCAGAATGCATCTTCTCGACTGCGGGCCTTCCTGAGGGTGTGATTTTATTGTTTTACCGACAATACCCTATGCTGTGAGACGTCACTGAAAATGACAGGAGCACTTTCAGTCATTCATCTGCTCCTACAGCTACCTAAACACCTGCCACGAATTCATCTGCACCTGACAACTGTTCGATTCTCCTGTCAATTCACAAACACCCACCTGTTTCTGTGCTGGCAAAGTTATGTAAACTTCATTGGTTTGCCGTGCAGCGCATACATTAAGGGACTCAGAACAGAGTCTCACTGCTGCTCAGAACAGAGTTAGGTAAGGCACATCTGTTTGTTCAGTGTTTGGTTCCTTTCATCTTTTATGTTATTCACGGCATTTCGCTTTTTGTTATTGGCTGCTGTCCTCTCCTGGACTGTGGTTTCATATTCTGCTCTGTCAGGGCTGCTGCGGCGCTGCCTGATTTGAATCTACGAAACCAAACTTAAGAATGAGTCAATCATAGGGAACAAGTTAGATTAAAATCCTTTGTACAACTGGGTTCCCGGATAACAGTGTTCTCTCTCAAAACACTAACTAAGATCCAATACTTGTGCAAAGCTAAGTAACAAAATTGGATCGTAAGAGCTGAAAAATCAAAGCAACAAAGCAACAATAATTATCCCAACAAAGGAGAAAGTTGTGCCAATACCCCTTCCCCCTTAAGTCTAACCAAGGAGACAGAAGTCCGAGGAAGGGAAAGAGAAAATAGAGAAAATCTTATAGAAACAAAAAAAAAAACTCACAAAATATATGCTAAGTGTGTGTGGCAGTTACTATGTTGCAATGTGCTTCATGCTAAGAAGGTTTGGCAAAAAGTAAAACTTATGCTCAATGAAAGTCTTCACAAAGATGTCGGTAGTTGTTCAAAAGTAGGACAAAACTACAAGTCAATGAGTGTGTCATGGATCAAACCTTGGATGTAGTGCATGTGGATCTCGATATGTTTAGTATATTGTCATTGTAAAAGGTCTCTACAAAAAATTAGTGTACTATGATTGTAACACCAATTGATAGTAGGATAATGAAAGAGAATATCAAGCTCATTTAGGAAGTTTTGCAGCCAAATTGCTTGAATGGTACCATTGACCGCACCTGTATATTCAACCTATGTTGATGATAAAGTATTGCCAAATTGCTTCTTGCTTGACCAACAAATGGGGCCAGACCTCAAACTAAGAATATATCCTGAAGTCAACTTGTGACAAATGTTATCACTTGCTAAATAAGAATCAGTGTAGCCAATGAGATTCAAAGTACATCCTATTGAATAATGAATCTTATAGTTGATGGTTCCTTAGACATATAAAAGTATACACTTGGCAACTTTCCAATGTATCTCATGTGGCTCTTGAATGTATCTGGACATAACCTCAACTATATATGAGAGATCTAGATGAGAGTGAGCAAGATAAAGAAGAATCTCCGCACGCTGATAATATTGTGTGTAATAAACCAATGATGAATCCTCGAGATCCTCAAACTTTGCCCCTAATAGGAAAGGTGTGGTTGTTGGTTGTAGTCAAACATGTGAAAATAAACCATGAGATCTCTCGTGTAATTGGATTGAGAAACTTTGATTCCTGGTCAAGTCTCGGTGATTTATGCCCAAGGAAAAAGTGTAGGAGACCCATCTTTGTCATGAAAAATAGTTTTAATTAAAGTAATGGTTGTGGATTAATTACCTGTTATTAGTGGGTCATCTAGACAGAGCACTATGATCAACATAGAGTCAAAATATTATCATCATATAAGCATTTGGATCAGATGTTCATTGCATAAATTTTTGATCCAGTAGATAAGAGTTCATTTTAGCATACCAAGTTGTAGGTGTCTTTTCGAGCCCATAGAGTGACTTCTTTAAATCTATGTGGTGAACCTACCACCTTGTTGTTGCAATGGCTCTAGAGCTAACTGAATGGAGTTCATTTTTGTCACTGGATAAAAAGTCTCATCATACTCGATACCATGAATTTTTTGAAAGTCTTTTGGCTATCAACCTTGTATTGTATTTTCTCACATGTCCATCTATTGCTTTCTTTGTCCCATACAAAGTTACATTTGACAAGCTTGTGATTGGAAGGAAGTGAAACTAAGTCCCAAATTTGGTTTTCAATGAGGGAGTTGTACTACTTGCTCGTTACTACTTCCCATAGAAAATTCCCTACATCTTCTAGATAAGTTTGAGGTTCAGATACTAGATCCATATAGGCATTCATTGACATGATGCTCTTGATAGTCGAGAGTTCATGAGGAGCATCATATATCTCGCTTAAGCTCCTTGTTCTTTGATTTCTCATAGGGGGTACTAAATCATCAGTAGAATCCTAATTTGGGATTAGATGTGGATTGATACATGCATGCTCATGTTCCTTTAAATTAGATTTGGAAATATCTTAAATGAGATTAGAATCACTGCATGCATCATCTTTGAGATTTATAAGAGAAAGAAGCACAAAAGTGGTCGCATGTTGTTCTTGATATCCATACAAGGGAATTTTTTCAAAGTGGACACTCCTCTCAATGAAGAGCATATTTGTTGAAAATCTAGTAGTTTGTATCCCTTTACCCCATTTGGATATCCAACAAAGATGCATTCTTCTCTTTGAAGCTCCAAACCATTTCTCTTGTCTCTAGGAATGTGGGCTCATGTATGTGATCCAAAAATGTGTCTATGAGACTTTTGGTTGAATGCCTCTCCATGCTTTATAATGTTTTTATCATGTGACAAATTTGTAAAGAGATCTTATTTATTTACATACAGAGAATAACTGATTGCTTCACCCCCCAATTTGGTGGAAAGAGACCTTTCATGCAACATATAATTGGTCATCTCTTTTAAAGATTGGTTCTTCCTCTTAGCTACCCCATTCTGCTAAGGATTGTGTTATGAAACTATTCTTGATTCATCACAAAGATGTTGGACATCATTGTTGACATACTACCCTCATTATCTGTGTAGAGTCCATCTTGATCATTTTCCTAGGCTTTTTCTTTACATGAGCTTTAAAAATATTTAAATGCTCAAACAATTTCAACTTGAATTTGAGGAAATACACCCATGTGTATAACACATAATCATCAATAGAAATGAACTCATAAGATAATTACGAATATGCTCCAAAGGGGAGGAGGCTCTCCAAGCATGCACCTTCTGAATTTTTCTTCATGCATGCCTTCCAAGAGAACAACCTTCACAAGTTCCATAAAAAAAAATATGGCCCAAGAAAACCTTTTACCATCCCTTGTTAGTTAAGTTGTTCAATGTATCTAAAGTTCAAATGAATGCATCCTTCATGCCAAATTCTAATTTTATCATTTGCATGCATTAGTAGTAAAGTGGAATTTGATTTAGCAAAAATGTATGAAAACATGTATAGATGATACTAATCACTCATGTAACTAACAACAATTTTTGGAGTTGTCTTGCATGTCAAATATGCTCATAAAATCTAGGGTGAATTCAACTCTCATTTTGGTGATAGTATGTGTCATTTGATATGTAGAGAGAAGATTGACAAAAAACATTAGAATGTGCAAGGCATTCTCAAACTTCTATTTCCAAGATCTACCCTCCCTAGTCTAGTTGCCTCTACTAAAGAGTCGTCTCCTATGAGAATAGGGGCCCCAAAATATGATTTTAAAGATGAGACAATACCTTTCGTAGCTTCCATATAATGTGAATCTTTGAAGTCTATGATCCTTGAATCTGGAGAAGAACAAATTTACCAATAAATGCATTTGTATTAGTACTTTTTTCTAGATCTTTTTCTTGCTACTTCTCTTGGCATTGTTTGGAATATAGTTCCCAAGGTCATTCTACTGAAGTTTCTAAGCTACGAGATCAATGGTCTTCTTCATGCATGATGATTCTAGATGGTAATCATAGTCACAATAGTTGTGCACTTTGATTTCCCCTTTTTGTTCTTCTTTTTCCTTTGACCTAGTAGATTCATCTGGAGGTTTGAGGTTTCCTCACTTTCTTGGATCTGGTTCCTTCTCACCTTTACATTTGGATTGTTCATTGGATTTTGATCTACTCTTCCCACTTGCATTTACAAATATAGTGCATGAGATTTGAAAATTTTTAATGTACCCATCTTTATGATCTTATTTTACTCATATATCAAAGACTCAATACAACATACTTTGGACCCAATTTTGACAAAATACCAAGAATTAATTTGTTTTCTTTCTTGGATTGTCGATTCCAACCCTTTTAACTGGAGTTTAATAAGGCCTTAAACTTTGTGAAGAAGTCTTAAAAATACTCAAATCTAATGAGTTAAGCTCATTTTCAAGGATGTGACCCCACATCTCATCTTGCTTTCAACAAAGAGTCTCCAACATAGTCCAAACCTGATTTAGAGTTGTCCATGCTTTGGCATGAAATAAAAATTCTAGAGAAATTGATAACCATAGGAGACCAAAGGCCTCTATGTGGTTGAAATAATTGGATTTTTCAACTACATAATTTGGTTCAATCTCTATTGCCATGACCCTTCAATACAAGACTCTACTTCTAAGCTAAAGTAGAATATTTGGCTTCCATTTAAAATAGTTAACTATGGGAGAATTGTAGATGATAAAAATTATATTCTTTCTAATATATTTGATCTTTAGTAATTGAAAAAGGAATCTTGCTTATGCTCCTTCCTTGCTCCTATGTTCTTTAATACCATGTAAAACTTTAGCTAAACCTACACCACACATTATGGATCTAGCTAGAAAATAAGAACAAAACTTATAGTGAATAGAGGGAAAATTTTAGAGAAGAATGAATAAAAACTATTTCATTGACAATGGAATTGCATGAATTTACAAATGATAAAATCAGTGTAGGAACAAAATTTGAAGGAAAAGTAGGAAATTTCTTTTAAAATGTAGAGTAAACCCAAATTTCTCCTTGGTTAGCTTAAAATAAATAGAGAAACAACAATTATCCTGATAAACAAGAAGTTGTTATAACAATAGAAAACAATAATATGGTTGTATTCCTCTATTGCACTACAAATACAAATGATAAATATTGTGATGAAATATAATCAAAATATAATATAGTTGCAAGATCTAGCCTATGAAGAGAGGAGGATATTCAAAACTCTTATAGATGCAAGGTAAGATCTATTTTTTTTTGTTTTAAAGGATGAAACAATTGATTTCAATTATAAATGGTCATTTCTAAGTCTTTCACCATATTTCTCTCTATTCCCAAATAGTACTAAATGGGTGGTCCCACAATAGTGTGTCCCACTTTTTGGCCAACTTTGACACTGAGATCAACATTCTAAGAAAAAACTTCACTTTCGAACACATGTTGCTGCAAAACTATTAGGAATTTGAAGATGATGTAAACTAGAGTCTTTTAGAATTTTCTTTCTAGTTTATATATATATATA
>MU225011.1:1476184-1491393 GCA_018584345.1 Thuja plicata | reverse complement strand
GGGTTGGCTCCTCATAGGGCATCACTTTAGAAGAGTGAAAACTTGGTAGCATGTTACTGGTGGTTTTTCCCATATTGGGTTTCCACATTAAATACTTGTGTCAACTTGTATGAATGCTTATGGTTTGATTTACTATTATGTTTTTGAAAGCTAATTTCAATTGATAGTAAACTACATGATTAAAGTTGTTGACATATGCTACTGTTGCTGAGAAGATCTAAAATACATAAAAGTTTTATTTGCTACATCTAGACCTGAGGATAACTGATTCACCCCTCCCCTCTCACTGATTCTAAATTCATTCTAACACACACACACACACACACACACACACACACACACACACACACACACACACACACACACACACACAAACTAGTAGCTATATAAACTAGTAGCTATACACCTTTCTCAAAAATATGCCATGCAAATATTGTTGTAAGCTCTCTAAATATTGTTCCAAAATTGAATGAATTTCAAGAGGCCAGTTTCCTGTGCCTGTCCTTTTCTTTCAATAGAATATGGATTGTTCATACTTTGTTTCTACCTGCAACCGAAATGGTTAATTCCGTTGCCTTGTCTCACAATTAATCTAGAGATGTAAAAAATACTGGGCCACTTTCAGTAAGCGCACTTGAAATAACGGATGACCACACTAAATAAATAGAGCACAGGTAAAAGGCCCTATAACTATTAACTATTCATATGCTTATCAAGATCCCTAAGTCTTAGACATGCACATTTCTTCAATAAGTGGAAGAAATGTGACTGTCTTTGTTCTTTACAGCTTGAAATCCATCCAAGCCTAGCTCACCACTACATAGCAGTTGAAGAACAATTCTAGAGGGATGATACCCCTGCTCTTCTTTTTAGAAACATTGTTAAGAGGCTTGACAAAAGGAACACCATCCGTACATGTATGTCCACATACATCTGCAAGTTAAATGACAAGAGGACCCTAGAGATTTAAAAAAAAATTGTTGCAAAAAACATATGAGGTAAGCAACATACATTGTAGATCTCTTAATATTTTACATTACGAAACCTAATGTACATTGATATGCAAAAACATGTAACAGGTTAATGGAATTTTGAAGGTAGAAAATCCATTTTCCAGTCCATTCAATGCCTTATGTTCATAGTGTCATTACAAATTTGATGGCTATGACATTTTGGAAGAGGAATTTAGGCATTGCATCAAGTGTGATTAAGATGTCAACTATGTGCACAAACTCCACCTCAAAATTGTGTTGATTACTAAGAAAAAACAAACAATTTGAATTGCTCTATCGACCACTCAATAATTCAACATTTGATGTTAGGCCTTACCAACATAAAGTATGAAGAATACATACAGGATAAATCCAAAGTTGTTTTCAACCTACGTGACATTGCCATTAAAGGATGCTTCACATTGACTCAGAGGAATGCAATTACACGTGCCACTCTAGTGCACCCTGATGGAACAAGACACAAGGTAAACAAGACATCACCCCAGAATGATAACAAATTGAAAATTTGTTTAAACAATTATTTATTTTGATAAATAATCAGTGACACCATTTTCTTTCATACAATTGCAGGAAGTTGTGCAGCGGTGAAAGTCTGAAATATCTATACTAAACACTTCATCGGGCTGAATTGCATCAAAATTTCATGTTCCAATACAAAATAGGCTTTCAAAGTAGCCTAAAAACTTAGTCATATCTACTCTGTAGTTCTGATGACTACATACAAACCAAGATATTACTACGTTAACTCTAAGAAGACTTCTGTGTAATGCTATCTCTCAGTCACTATATTTTGACACAAGTGGACTAACTCTATCTATTGCTTTAAATTTAATTTCAAACCTGCTCTTACTGTTATTTTAAAATTCCATGTCATCTACATTTCTGCATTTCAATCATGCAATGTGGGAAATTTGTATTCCATGAGATTGTTAAATAGCATATTATGTCTCCCTATTGCACCAATTCATTCCAAATATGGCTTTGTTTATTAGTCATACTATGTCTCCATTTCTCCTCAACATTACCAAACAACATTGTCATTGTCCGATCAATTTGGTATGTTTTAATTTCATACTGGAGTAGTGAGTATTCAATTCCATAGAATAATGAGTATTCAATTCCACACAATTCATTTGTAATCACTCAAACACATTGCTATATATGCATAATGTGTCTCATCTTTATGACATGACATTTCATTTTTAACAATAAAAATATCCTCTTCACTTTTTATGCTCAAAATATTTTAGAATAATCATGTTCCATTTCTACCCATCTTTTTTTTCCTTTACTATTGCTTTCCTCACTATTGTTTTTATGGTTTCTCTGTTTCTCTCAGAACATGTGCATAAATAACTTCCTTTTACCTGCCCTAAACTTTGAAGTACTCTTGTACATATGCAGTAGCAAAATGCAGTACAAGCTCAGAGTTTTTGTCCTCACCCCTCTTTATTGTATTTTTATATGGGTGAAAGATCACATCCTCTTAGATGACCATATGTTCTAGTTATGTTCCAACTAGATGTTTAATCATGATGTTTTCTTAAAATTAAGCTCACTTACTTTGCTACCTTATTTATAAAACCTTCAATGAATGTTGTGCATTATGAACCATGTATTATAGAGCTCTACATTGCTTCCAATCATTGACATGTTTTCTTCTTTATTATAGTGTATCAATTATGTAACAATGTTATCACTCTTCTATGCATCTAGAATTTTCCACACTTTTAAAATGTAGTTTTCTAGACCTAATAGTTGGGAAAAACACAAAGACTGTAAACATAGATTTATTTTTCATATAGTACTTGAACTACTATTTTATGATAAATTTAAATTTTTTGCTGGTCCTATAATCTGTACTTCAAACCAAACAGATGAAACATGTATGCAAATGTAACTGTAAACTATTTTTCGAAGATAGGTTTGTAGGATTATAGTAAACTGGATATCGAAATAATGGCTTTTCTTTGTTGATGATCTAACTACCAAAAATATCTTACCAAGGCTATGTGTGTTGAACCTCTAAATAAAAATGTAAAAACTTTTGGTATCCATAATCCTACTTAAAGTAGACATTGCCTAAGACTTGCCAAATAAAATAAGGACAACAAATTTAAACATTTCTCAACAGTTTGTAACATTTGTCAAAATATAATGTTTGATTCAACTTTCAGACAAATACTACAAAACTCAAAGGATTTCTGCAAAGAATGCTTGTCAAATTGAAAAATGTAATACAACAAACATTCATTTCAAGCAACTAATTAAAAAATAATTAGTTGTCTAACTCTATCTTAAGTCATGCCAACTACTGACTCTTGTGATTTATCATTGAATTCATGCCAACCACATAATCATAATGCAACAATGCAACCACTATTTCCACTCCAATTAGCATTACTACTGATTCAATTATAGGTTTACAAAAGAAAGCAACTTTTTTTGACACTCTAATATTTATTTACAGGCACTTATTTAGAAAAAATAGTTGTATTGCTCTTTCTGAAATAATGCCAACCATTGAACCTTGCCATTTATCACAAAGGCAATGCCAACCATTGAACCTTGCCATTTATCACAAAGGCAATGCCAACCATATTACAAAATTGCAAGACGACAAACACCAATTCCACAAAAATGAGCATTACTACTCATTCAGTAATTGTCTTATTAAACAAGACAACTTTTAAATGACATTCTTTCACCGGGTTTTAGTTTGGGAAAATGAAACAAAATCTTTATTTCCTTCAAAAAATAAATTTGCAAAGTTATGTTATTTACTTCTCATCTTCCATTTACTGTTCCCGTGCATGTTTATCGCTTGATTCCCTTCCAAATCTAACCCAATCACTGCTGAAATTGAAGATGAAACTACTCAAAATAAAATTGATTTTACTATGTAGACTTTGATAAAGATAAAAGTATAATCGATACAGATCTGAAAATACAGGATTTCAGAAATTTTATCATAGACATACTAAATCTGAAGCTTCACTAAAACAAAAGTCCCACTCTTTGCAAATATTTTTTCTCACAACTTATGGAATATCAAGCTGATAGCATGTTTCTATGAGATGAAGTCAAAATAAACTATACTTGGATAAAGAAATAAATTATAACCGCATAGATAATACAGTTACTAATAATAACTATGATGCGGCTTGAGGACAAAGTTTTTTTGGTTTCTGCTAAAAGTATCTTGGGTTTTAATACAAAGATTGAGGATTTAGATATGTGGAAAATGGGTTTAGGTCAGTATTACAGTCGGTCTTATTATGACAGATTATTATTCTTTTGCAGATATCATGATAGATTTTAATAAGATGCATGATAGATTTTGATACAGAGCTTAAATTGGAAAGTACTATAGGCTACATGTTGTAACATGTTATGGGCAAAAGCTCCTTCAAACTAATAAATTCAACATTTACAAGCTTATTGTTGGAACTGTGTATTTGCTTCTATTCACTTTCTACTTTACATCCATCAGATATTTTTATTAAATTGAAAGTGTATGAATATTAGTAAAATTGTCCACAAATGATTTGAAATAAAAGAGGGGTGAATATTAGGTTTCCATAGATAACTAACTTATTTTTGTGCAATTCCAACAAGGTTATTAACTTTACAAATTTTGCGCAAAAAAAGCTCATTTTCTAACTTAGTTACAATAAGTGACATAAGTCACTTTTACAAAAGGCTATTAGAAAGCTCATCATTTGTGATGTCCCTGAATTTTTAATAAAGCGACTTAATTAAATTAATTAAGTGGTCCCAAAAAATTAAATAATATTATAAAGGACTTCTTTAATTAATTAATTTAGTTATAAAATAAAAGAGGGCCAAATAATAATATAATAAAGAAAATGATGTCGATTCATGGTAACCTTCCAAAAACTTATTGGAGGCCTTTATAAGGCGATGGTTGGCAGTGTAGGAAAACATAACTTGGAGTTTTTTAATGTACCAATCCAATTTGAATAGTTGAGCTCAAGTTTTACATAGCACTTGGTACTCTGCACTCTGAACTTCACACACCACAATCTTCACTCTGCACACTGCACTTTGCACTCCACACTCACTCCACATATCACACATTTTCATACAATCCGCACATCCCATTCTGCATAGTGTACTTTACGTAATCTACCTTCGACACTCAACATGCCACACTTCATACTCTACTCACACTTTGCACTCCACACACCACATACCACATGACTGTACTCCATGTGTTGCATGCCAAACACCGCATACAATACAACTACACTCCATATAATGTATGAATGCACATCACACACCACATGACCACACTCTACATACACTCCATACTCTGCACTTTGTGCAACTCACACCGTACTCTATACCTTGCACACTCGCTTGCACTCTGCACACCGCATGACTGCACTTTGCACATCGTACACTGCACACACCACAGTTGCACCCTGCGTACACTTTGCCCTCTTCACTCCGCACTTCAACACTCACCCTTTGGCATACTTCCACCATACTAGTCAGCACACTTCCATTGTACCAATCAAAACACTTCCATTGTTCTAGTAGTACATTTTTACTATACCAGTAGCACACTGCCACCGCACTAGTCAACACACTTCTATACCAATCAGCACACTTCCAATGTATCAGTAGCACACTTCCATCATACAAGTCTACACACTTCAACCATACTAGAATGCACACTTCCACTATAACAGTCACCACACCTCCACTATACTAGTAGCATAATGCCACCGTACCAGTCAGCACAATGCCACCATATCAGTCAGCACACATACCACACTCAATCCTCACTTGTGGCCTATTCCCATATGGTTTGAAAGATGAAATGGCCCAAATCGCAAGGATTATCTATTTTCAGATCATTATTTAAATATTATAGAAAGAACATGCAAGAAATGAGCATACTAGACAATGATGGACTGAATTGCTAAGAACTAAATATTTGTATTGTTAGATTATGAAGATATTTCTCATATTATATCAAATTTTTCTTCAACTAAAGACTTCACAAACTTGAAAATGAAGTATAAAGTAAAATATCTAAAGTGATATCTCCAACAACAAACTAGGGTGAGGAATGAATTCCACCAAAGATGGAAATATAAAATAGGGAGGGTCTTACACCTTCAAAATTGCAAATAGTGTTGAAATCCAACTAGAATTTGCAAATACATAAAAAAACATAAACTTGTAATGTACCAATCCAATTTGACACTTAATATGTATGATAGTTGATCTCAAGTTTTCCTGTATGAAAAAACACTTTTGCCACCTAGCACTTGGTACTCCACACTCTGAACTTCACACACCACAATCTGCACTCTATATGCCATACTCTACACATGGCACTTTATAGTCTACACTCACATCACACATCATATGTCTGTACTCCACACCCCACACACACTCTTCACACTGCACTTCATGCAATCCACCTTCGGCACTCTGTAGGCCGCACTTTATACTCTACACACTTTGTACACTACACACTGCATGAGTGCACTCAACACACCACACAACTACACTTTGCACACTACATGAATGCATGTCGCATGTTCCACATACCACACACCGCAATCCGCACATCGCACAACCACACTTTGCATATACTCCTCACTCCATACTCTGCACAACTCACACCACACACTACACTCCACACTCCACATGAATGCACGTCGTGCATGCCGCATACCACATGCAACACCCTACACACCACACAAACACACTTTACATACACCCCACACTCCGCACACCACACTCTGCAAACTATACTCTGCACTCCACATGCTTTCTTGCACTCTGTACACTGCATAATGCATGACTGCACTCCATATGTTGTCACACGCCAAACACCGCACACTACACACCATACACCACACACTGTATGAATGCACTTCTAATGCTTCTGCATGCCACATGTGACACACCACACACCACACGACTACACTCTGTGTACACTTTGCACTTCAATGCTCACCCTTTGGCACACTTCTAGCATACCAGTCAGCACACTTCCATCGTACCAGTCAGAACACTTCTACCATTCTAGTAGTATAATTACATTGTACCAGTAGCACACTCTTACTGTACTAGTTAGCACACTTTCATTGTTTCAATCAATATACTTCCATTGTACCAATAGCACACTTCCATCATACAAGTCTGCACTCTCCATTATACCAGTCTACACTCCACACACTGCACGACTACACGAATGCATGCCACACATCATACACCACATGCTGCACATTGTTTACACTCCACACTCTGTTCCTTGCACAACTCACACCTCACACTAAACTTTGCACTCTGCATGCTTGCTTTCACTCTATACATCGCACATTGCATGACTACACTCTGCATGTCGCCACACACCGCACGATCGTACTTCATGTACATTGTAGTTTGCACTTCGAAAATCACCCTTTGGCACACTTCCAGTGTACCAGTCAGCACACTTCCATCCTACCAGTCATAAAACTTCCATCATTCTAGTAGTACACTTACACCATACCAGTACCACATTATCACTTTACTAGTCAACACACTTCCATTGTACGAATCAACACACTTCCACTGTACTAGTAGTACACTTCCATCATACAATTTTTCACTCTTCCACTGTAGC
Source organism: Thuja plicata (assembly GCA_018584345.1). NCBI lineage: Eukaryota > Viridiplantae > Streptophyta > Pinopsida > Cupressales > Cupressaceae > Thuja > Thuja plicata. The sequence goes on along the minus strand of MU225011.1, from coordinate 1,483,728 downwards.
AGTTTGCACACTTCCACCATACTAGTAGCACAATGCCACCATACCATTAACACACTGCCATTGTACCAGTCAGCACACTGCCATCACACCACTCAACACACTTCCACTATACCATACTCAATCTTCCATGTGGCACTATACTCATACGTTCTGGAAGATGAAATGGCCTAGATTACAATGATTTTCTATTTCCAAATCTTTATTTAAATATTATAGAATGCACATGAAAGAAATAAACATACTCCAATGATGGATTGAATTGCTAAGAACTAAATATTTGTATTGTCAGATTATGAAGATATTTCTCATATTACATCAAATTTGTCTTCAAATAAAGACTTCACAAATTTGACAATGAAGTACAAAGTGAAATATCTAAAGTGATATCTCCAACAATAGAGTAGGGTGAGGAATGACTTCCACCAAACTTGCAAATACAAAATAAATACAGAATAGGGAGGGTCTTGCACCTTCGAAATTGCAAACAATGTTGAACTCCAACTGGAATTCGCAAATATATAAGAAACATAAACTCCACTATGATTTCCTACGATGCCAACCATCACCTTATAAAGGCCTCCAATAAGTTTCTGGAAGGTTACCATGGACCGACATCATTTTACTTATTATATTATTATTTGGCCTCCTTTTATTTTATAGCTAAATTAATTAATTAAAGAAGTCCTTTATAATATTATTTAATTTTTTGGGACAACTTAATTAATTAATTTAATTTAATATCTTTATGAAAAATTATTTTTGTGATCCATGAATTACCTTTTCATCACTAAATTCAACTTTTAAGAAAGTATATTCCACCTATATTTGATAGACATACTTTTATTTCATTGAATTCATAGTCTTGCTAAGTATTTTCAAAGTTTCTATTGTCCATTTCTATCAGCTCCTTCCTTCAAATGACAATTCTTTATTCCATGAATATGACATTCTTCTGAATTGGGGGAGGCTTATATAATGGATGACCAATTCTCTTGTGTTCATCTTCATTAAAAAAATCATCTGCATATGTTCTTTATAATGAAAATGTTAGAATGATTTAGAATAACTTAGAGGGGGGTTGAATCAGTTATCCTACGTCTAGATGTACCACTTGAACTTTCAAACACTTTAACCAACTCATATTCACTCAGTATTCCACTCGATCTCTATAGGATATAACTAATAGCATAAACTTGTAGTTCACTATCCTAATGTAATTAATTTGCAGAATATAAAAATCTTAATAGTACAACACATCAAATATCATTCACACAAGTATGACACCAGGATTTAATGTGGAAACCCAATATGGGAAAACAACCACTAACATGCTACCAATTTTTCACTCTTTTGAAGTGAGCTCTATGAGGAGCCAACCCTGTTAAAGGTTACAATACGCACTGTTAAATGTGGCCCGGTTAAAGGATTTAATCACCCTATTAAAAGTGATCCTTGTTAGAATGTTACCTTGATTAAAGGATTTACAATATGACTGTTAGGTCAACCTTGTTTAAAAAGATTTTGCAACTGATACAATGGTTAGAAAGTAACAACAAATTGTGATATGAAACATACAACTCAGTTTGCAAATACAGATCCAATTATAGCTCAAATGCTAATTCACTAACTAGCCTCCATTGTCATTTCTATCACTCAGATCTACTCAAAAATCCTTCAAGCAATCACCATTGTGTAGTCATGTATTGCTTTCTTCAGCCTTCTCTTCCTTCTGCTTAGATTTTCCAATCAACTGAATTAACCTTTTCCACACACATATAACCTTCAATTAGGTTAATCTTATACCTCTCTGATCAGGTAGCTCGATCTTTTACCTCTTAATCATCACCGTAGATCTAAGGGTTTGGTCATATCCAACAAATCCTTCAAACATTTTGTTTCCATGTACATTGTAGAATACATCCTAAAACTCTTTCTTGAATCCATACATAAAAATGGTTAAATAGATATTAAATGCTCATTTAATTCTCCACAATGATCATCCTCATCTTAAATATGCTTCACATATCCCAATAAATCAACTACGTCAGTTGGGATCTCAAATCTCTCTCAAACTGTCAAAATAATGACACTAAGTAAATACTGATGCTTATTTGACACTACATTTTATCAGCACATACTGGCGCTCGATCGACACTCACATCACTAAGAATATACATAAGTTCCTTAATCCTCTGCTATATTACTCTATCAAGACTAATCTTGTAGTCATCCAAACTTCACTTAGACTTAAGATAAACAATATATTACCTTGTCAAGGTGCAATCTCATCAAGTATCTATTGTAGTTCCACATAACTCAACCATTTCACCAGGTCTTCTTGTTATCTCTTATTTTCAGTCTTCATCAATCAATTAATATGACACTTTACAAGATAGCAATTGTCTTACCAGTTAAGGTTTGACATCAATGGAAATATAACAATTGTTTCAATTATAGTTTCCAACAATATCCCTCCTTTGAATTGATGACAAACACATGCAAATAAACAACATATGCAAGGTTCCCAAACAATCCAAAAAGTGTGTTCTATAAACAGATTTTCTTTAATGTCCTTAGCTTCATTCTGATTCTCTCCAATACAAAGATTTCTCCATCTTGGATAAATTTCTCTATGTAGCTTATCTTTCTCATAGATTTCTCACTCAATGGAATATCTCCCTCTTTGTTTCATTACCGATTTCTCCCTCTTTGACAACAATGTCAGACATACATCTTCATCATGTACATATTTCTAAGTTAGATTTATGAATTCTATGCTCCCTCTATCATCTTGCTTATGAATGATCAATATCTTTTGCTTTACACTTCATGCAACCACTCCATATGATCTCAGTTAGCCTCGGCTAGGGGAATGGCCCCTAACTTTGCTCTTAGTTACTCATGAGCATCCTTAGGTAAAGCCTTAGTAAATACATTTTCCAATTTTTCCTTTGTATTTACATATTCAAGTATTACTTCGTTGTCTTGTACTAGCTCTCTCAAGTAATGATACTTGATAGAAATATGCTTGGTCTTTGTTTGCATCACAAGGTTCTTTGAAATATTAATAGCACTAGTGTTATCAGAAAAGATAACAGCTAGTTCAGTGATTTCTTTCTTCATACCTTTCAACAATTTCTTGATCCACACTATGTTTGAACATTTCATTGCTGCTGCAACATATTTAGCTTCTATTGTAGACTGAAAAATATAGTTCTATTTCTTACGTGTTCAAGAGACTAATCTCTTTCTTAAAAATAATGCACCTCCACTTGTACTCTTTCTGTCATCAACATTACCTGCCCAATCTACATTAGTGTAATCTTTTAGTTCAAACTTCTCATTCTTCTTGTAATATAATCCATATCCTCTATTCCTTTCAGATATCTCAGAATCCTTTTCACTTCCATCAAGTGACTATCTTTAGGATTTGCACAAAATCTTTCAACAATCCCAACTGCTAATGCAATATCTGATCTAGAATGAATAACATATTGTAATTTGTCAATCATTGATCTATGCAGGGTTTGATTCACTTCACTTGTCTCATCAGTCTTTGAGAGTTTTTGTCCAGTAGCCATAGGTGTACTTATAGGCCTAGAATCCTCCATGCCAAAAAAATTTAGTATCTCCTTGATATACTTAGATTGAGTAATGTAGATACATTTCTTCATCTGATATACTTGCAAACCAATAAAGAGTTTGATCTCTCCAAACATAGACATCTCAAATTCAATTTGCATCTCTTTTACAAATGTTTGGCACAAAGCATCTTGTCCTCCAAATATGATATCATCAACAAATATTTTAGCTAACTATATCCATTTTCCTTTCTCATACTTTAAGTACAAATTACTGTTGGCATTTGTCCTTGTAAATCCAATCTTGACTAAGTAATTGTGTAATCTCTCATACCATGCTCTGGGGGCTTTCTTCAGCCCATACAATGCTTTATCTAGCTTGCAAACCATATTCTTCTTGCTTGAATCAGCAAATCCTTCAGCTTGTTCAATGTATACATCTTCTTCTAGTATTCCATTTAGTAATGCTGATTTGACATCCATTTGATATACTTTGAATCCTTTGTAAGCTGCATAAGCCAGTAGAGTTCTAACTCCTTCCAATTTAGCAACTGGGGAAAATGTCTCACCATAGTCAATGCCTTCTTATTTTTCATAACCTTTGCATACCAGACTGGACTTATTTCTTGTAACTTCTTCATGTTCATTCATCTTATTTCTAAATACCCACTTGATTCCAATAACATTCTTGTCCTTCGGTCTAGGTACTAGTGTCCAAGTTTTGTTCTTCTCAATTTGTCCAATCTCTTCATTCATGACATGTATCCAATCTTCATTATCCAACACATCTTCACTTATTTGGGCTCAAATTCACACAATAAGCATGTCTAATTTTTCAATTTGCTTCTTGTCATGACCTCTGAATCTTTGTCACTAATAATTTGATCTGGTTTATGATGTCTGCTTACATACTTTGTTAGTGTAGGCTTTGGTCTCCTTTTCTCTTTTTGTTCTTCCTCAAATTCATCATCAAAGTTAATTTCAAGTTCATTTCGTGTCTCTATTTCATTCTCAGAGTCCTCGATAGTTCCCTCCTGATGCTCGACAACTACTTTCTATAACTCGGCATTTTTTTTTTGTTGCTCGACATCATCATTCTGTTGTTCGACAGCTTCTTTTTTTGGTTCAGGCAAACTGTTGATCTCTCCTTCATTTGTGTAAATGAAAGATATATAATCTTTAGGTTCTTGCTTGCATTCCACTTCATTCTTTTCTGCATATTCATCAATTCTAACATTTGCACTTTCCACTACTTTTTTAGTGTTAGTGTGTGACCTAGCTCAAACAATCCTTGTTTCATTGCTTTATTTTTACGCTTTCAGTACTTAGACATGCTTTGAATATTGAGACTCATATGTTTTTGAGGATTTGTTGAATCCTATGTTATATATTCAGTACCTGATTACGTAATCAGGTTACACTCAAGATACTATATGTTTTGATTCAGTTTCAATTTATGATGATGTCATATATGAAAATAAATGGTGTGAATGCAATTATGATGTAAATTGGTTTAGGAAACCAATGATATGTTTACTTTAATTCAAACGAAGATATAATCTATATGAAATGTAATATTAATGTTGTATAATGCTTTTATATCATGTTATTTTGGCCCTACTGATGTGTGCATTCAGTGTACAGGGATAGTTGACCATGGATCTAAATCGAGGAACCAGTATTGAAACATGTGTAAAATTATTTGCATTCCAAGGTCTTGTTTATATAAAGAAATATGGACCTCGTTGTATATTTGGTTTATTCGTAAATGTGGTTTGCATGTGTGTATGTAAATTAGTTAAATATTAATGTGTTTAAGCCATGTCATTTGTTTAATTATATTGTGCCAACTTTGACAATTGTTGCAATTTAGTGTTGGCATGGCTAGTAAAGGGAACCATAGATAGGTGTAGGGTTAACTAGGGATACCTAAGTGTAGTATCCAAGCCTACCCACGGTTGGAAGTTTCTAAATGGTCAACTAGACTTAGAAATCCGTGGGTTAACATTAGGTGTAGTTTTAGAGGGTCTTATAGGCTCTCAGAAGGTAACCATGGTCAGTTTTAACTACCTAACTTGGTACCCTAGGGGTTAGGGGTAATTTTTAGTCATAAATGAGCCTCTAGACTCATTTATTTCTCCACTAAAGTCTCATTTTTAAAGTTGAACGAATTTGAAGAGGAGTGTAGCTTTGGTTAACCTCTCTTTTCTTCCAAGGTTGCATTTAACTTCATTTATGGAGGATGAAGGCAAGTGGGAGGAAGAGATGGTTAGGGTCTTGTCACCTTTGGTTGGTCTTGGTTATTCTGGAGTTTTTCCTATATAGGGAAGGTTTTAGGAAGATTTGGGTGTTCAACCACTCTCTATTCTTAGAAACAGATTCCAGATTTGAAGGAGCCTTTTTGGAGAAAAAGAACTTGAAAGGAAAGCTCTTCTCAAACTTTCATCTTACCTTAGCTTTGGAGTAAGGTAAGTTTTCTCATAGAGTAGTTTTTGTGGTTATGAATGTTCTTGAGCTTGAAACTCCATTAATGGAGTCCTATGTAATTTTTATGTTATTTTCATGTTAAGTTTTTGGAGTTTTATTTTGTTGTGCTTCAATTTGTGTTAAATTTTGAATGAGATTCTTCAAGGCACACTCACCCTTGGGAGAGAAAAGTAACCTTGAAAGGGGTGGTAGGATATGACTCTATTTTAGTGTAGAGTCTCCCATGTGAGGAGGGAAAGACATTGGGTTTCTTGATACCCATGATGCCAAGTAGGGCCTAAGGGCACTTGGGGGGCATAAGGAGGTTATTATTCATGACTGCATCTTGTGAAGATGGTAATTCCAAGTCCATGTGTGGCTTTATGATTCTTTTTTTTTTTAACTTTTCTTCTCCTACTAAGAAGGTCTACCACCCCACAATTTTCAATAAGGCCTCTTGCAGACCTTCCTCTTGTTCTACCATGTGTTGGGAAGTCTTCTATGTGTTTTGGATCTATCAGTAAGTGTTTTCTATTAGTTTTGTGAGATGCATATTTATATCTTGTTCCTCTCTAGATCCCCAAGCTCAAGGGTGACCTTGAAAAGGTCTAGGTTGGGAGGTGAGCCTCCATGGTCAACCTCATCTATACAGGTCTCTAATGGAAGTAGGAGTATGCAGATTACCCTTATGTAGAAGATGGGAACAACTAAAAATTTAGCATTGTAACCCTTGGTGTTTTTAGGATTTCATTATTTCCAAGTTTGTATTAAGACCATTAATAAATTTGTAACCTTATATTATTATGTAATCTTCGTATCCATATTGTAACATGGAGATTTATTTGGAAAACGTAACCATAACTTGTTTGTAAATTGAAAGAGATTGTTGAGAATAAATATTTTGTATGATTTACTATTTCCTTGGATATGCCCTTGGATAGTTAGAAGCAAACATAAATATACATTACTTAAAATGATCAAAGTTCAAAAATGAGTAGATGACATTAATTTACACAATAGGAAAATGGATGATCCTTATAGTGAAACTAATCTCAATTTAAATGATCATACACTATTGTTCAAATAGACAAATTTATCATATTTTGTGCAAACAAATATAAAATTTAGGAACTCATATAGTTTTAGTTGGAGTTCAATTTTGTGCATAATGCTATTGTTGAATTAAAGTAGACTATCCTTTATTAAATCAAATTGGTAGTTAAAATGAACTTAAGTGTTTGATGTTCTTGGGATTTAGAATTCTACACTTCAAGTTTTTCTGAATTTTTGCAAAACAAAAAAAAATGCTCAAAAGTAAAATTTTATTCCATCATTATCTATAGTATTATTTATGGATGTTATCCATGTAATTACAATTTAAAAATTATTCTCCCTACTACCCTCTGTTTTGTCACAGAGGTATTTATTTCACCAGTCATTATTTTAACATTTCTATGCTATGCTTGTTTTATATATATATATATATATATATATATA
>MU225011.1:1463830-1476134 GCA_018584345.1 Thuja plicata | reverse complement strand
TATATATATATGCGTATTTTACTAGGAGAGTGAAATATCTTTTTAAAAAGTATATTTGTTAAACAGGGCGGGTGGGCCGAAGCCCTTCTCGACCCTTCCTCTCCTTGCTTTGTTTGAGGGCGCGGGGAGGGCGGCCTCCCCCACCCATGAGCGGTTAGGCCCGTGAAGGTAGGGTAATGACTTGCCATGGGGAGGGTCGCGGCTGACCCCTCCCTTTCTATGGCTGACACACCCTGAAGTCCCCGCTCCCTCTGTGTGTGGTTTTCTCCCCATGGGTCGCCCTGCGGCCTCCCTAAACCCACTGTCACCTTCGTGTGGCCTTTGCGTTCTCCAGCCCCGTGTTGCCAAACTTAATGAAGGGTTAGGGTAACTTTTAGGTTATAATAATATTATTATTATTATAAATATAATAACTTTTAACTTAAGAGACACATTCTTAGATATTAAACAATATTATTGCATAGTGTAGATTTGATAGATTAAGAGAGGGGTAAGATTTTAAATGTTATATTAGAGTTTTCAAATTTGGTTTTAGATTAAATAAAAATTGATTTTGGCTTGCAATTACTAAGGGTTTGACTTATTATAGGAGGATTAAATTAGGTTTCTATTAATGTTAGATTAGACTCTAAAAGTTAAGATTTCATTTAGTAATTAGATAATTAAAATAGAATTAATGTTATTTAGATTAGATTCTAAACTAGATATGATTTTATTGTTCAAATAGATATGATTTAATTATTCCTTTTTATTAAATTAGATTTTATTTTATGTATAGAATTATTAACTTTAAATACGTTAGTTAATTTATATGTTAGGCTTTTAATTTTAAATAAGAAGATATTGTTAATAAATATAAATTTAATGTTAAAATGTAATTTTATTTAATTAAATTATTCATTTTAATTTAATAAGTTATTCGATGTATTTATCGATAAGGGGGTTAAGCCAACCCCTTATCATCACGTTTGACCCTTTTTAAGGAGATTATCATTGTCTCAACCCGTATCATGCATGGTTGACTTTTGGTCAACCATAGTCAAAATTAGTCTGATTGTCTCATTTTTTCATGCCCAGGTATTCCCTGTACCCTTTAGAACCTCAGTTTTTATTTTTGCACTTTTCAAAGCATGGTTGACTTTTTAGTCAACTATAGTTGACTTTTGGTCAACTATCTCGATTTACGTGTGTGAGCCTTGCTTAGGGCTTAGCGGACCCTAGTAACTTATTTTCACATCATTCAAGTATGGTTGACTTTTTAGTCAACTCTAGTTGACTTTAGTCAACTATCTCAATTTGTATGTCGACTAAAGCGTGTAGCTTAGGGACCCTTGTAGAGTTTTGCAAGCTTCTTTGCATAGTTTGACTTATAGGATAGCTTGGTCAAACTTGGTCAACCCTCTTCTGGTTGGACCCTTGAGTTGTTTTCAACACTAACTCATTCTGTTAACCTTTTTCTTTTGCATCATTTTGCGTGCAAGTGTTACCTTTGAGGTAGTTTAGTTAAACCTTTAGTGTGTTTTAAAAAAAAATTGTTTGTATATTTTTGCCAAATTTTGGGCATAACATTTTGGTATTAGAGCCAGGTTTAGCAACATAGGGAACCTAACCCACTATTTTATCACTATGTTTTGTCTTCTATGTGAAGGATTCCACTTGTTACTCAGCTAGCCCATAAGCAAGGGCGTGGTCAGAGACGTACCCCCGCAGCTCACAAGGAGGTACAACCCAAGATGGAGGATCACAGAGGAAATGAGAGTCCACCTCCTGAACCACCTCCCGATCCAAATGTGGTATTGTTACAGGCCTTTCAGAATTTGGCTGGACTTATACTAGACCACATGCCTCCAGTTATTCAGCAGAATGTGCAACAAGATTTAGAAGGACGTGGGTTCTCTACTAGAGAGCGAAGTAGGAGCCCACTAATAGGCCATTTTAATGGCATACTTTAGATACCCTCAAAGAACTTTTATCCACTAAAAAATGGCTTCACAAATTAATTAATTAAATATTTATTATTTAATATTGATTTGATGAATTAATTAAATATTTATTTCTTCTATTTATTAAGTAAATTATTCAATTTATTTGATACATTCACTATAGTCCATTCTTCTTATCCTAAGTCTTCTAAATTAGTCTCATTAAAGTGATTTAATTAATTTATTAATTACACAATCACTAAATATGACTAAGTCTCCTAGTCCACCTCATAAACCTAGTCACCTGACATATCACCTTGGCTAAAATAATTAATTATTATTAATTATTAATAAATCATTATCCTCACCCACACATGTCCTATTCCTAAGGGCTATATGGCCTCATAAGACTTGGTCCCATGACCACATGTCTTCTCCTACACTAAGTCAAGAAGCAATCCTAATTCCTAAGGATCTTCTCAATTCACCTCAAAGAGTCCAAGGTGACTCATGGGACACTTGTACCAAGAGTCCTCATGAGGAAAAAGTCCTTCCTCCTTCCTCTCAATGGTCTTTGTGAGACACTTGACATGTGTCTTTCCCTTCCACCTTATTCTCCTCTATGTCAATGTAGGAGGAACATCCTCCCTATTCTTCCTCTCACATTCCAACTATATCCCCCTTTTTCTCAACCCCTTCAACCAAGTCAATAGCAACCCTAGGATCTTCCACCTTTCAATCTCCACCCTAGGATTATGCCACCTAGTCTTGGGTCCTCCAAAATCCTATAAAAGGAGCCTCATTCTCCCTTTGTGAGCTAATAGGAAATTAAGCAATAGGCAATAGTAACTATCAAGCATTCAAGCATTCTAGAGATCAAGCAATCAAGTATCCAAGCATTTAGTCAAGTAATTGAAGTCATTTTCATACCATTCCATCATCCCTTAGTTGCATAATCAAGCTTTAGGACATTTTGCATACAAACCCACTCAATCTCCACACTTTGGTGACATCTTGGACAAGGATCTTCAATTGGAAATCTGAGAGCTCAACACATCTAAGAAATCAAGACTAGGAGGACAATGGAGACAAGCTACAATGGGTAAGTGAAGGTAAACTTGTTTCAATTTCATTTGACCATTTGTAATCTTCATTATGTTGCATTTAGATAGATTTATTAGCTTTACAATAGTAGTATTTCATTGATATCAGTAGACATCTAATTTGCATACATTTTTGGTGCCCACCGTGGGGCACTCCCCACGAAATTAACATTTTGTTAAATTAGTTTTCCATGTGAAGAATTCTACAGGATTTTTCTGTGTATTCATCTACGATACCTGCACATACATCCATTCCTGTTGCATTTCTACTAAATTTGCACATTCATTTAATCACACTGCGCTTTTATCCACTGTTGTTGCGCATATATATGTTCTACGCATTGATACTTTGTTCCTGCGAGTCCATTCATTGTTTCTCATCATTTTGAGTTTTTAGCTAATAATCTTAACAGGTTTTTGTTCTTGTAGATTTTAGGTTGTTTTGCAGGTCATAAATCTGAAGACCCCAATCTTAAATTATTGACAGTTTACTTGCAGGTTCCTAGGGGTTTACAAAATAAACTATAACCTTTGTTTGGGCTTAAAATACGACATGTTTTTCAAATTCGTAGGTTTTCTTTAGTTTAGAAAACTATGTGTTGTGTCTTGCTTTTATAGATCAATTGTAATCCCAAATTATAACAATGTATCCTCTCCCCTTGCCATTCATGGACCTTGGGTGTAAGAGAAACTGTTATAATCTTTAGAGGGCGGTCTTTGGTGGGAAAGAGGTACTCACCCCAAGGAATGACCCAACTGATAACAGGCTAAAGCCAAGCCCCTCCAAACTAGTATACAAAAAAATGCCATTGTGATTAATCTCACAGTGGACAGGTGTGAATTCATTGTGGCAACCAAAATCTCCTCTAGTACCCATGTGGTGCATTAAAGTCCCTACATTATTAAGGTGAAAATCTTACTTTGAAAGAATTGGGAGAGCCCCCTTAATTGGGAAAATGACTTGATCACAACAACCTGAACAAATTTCCTTACTAAAAAAATTTGTTTAGTGGCCAAAAACCTTCTATTTGCTGCTTCAAGGGGTAGCCCAGCCCGTGAAGACACCCCACATTACTCACAGTTCATAGTAGAGATAGCAGTTCTTTGGGAAGTAATGACCCATTGGATTTGGAACTTGGTGTGCCAGAGAAGTGAGTGCACTATAAGGAGGAGCCCGTGCCTCCAAGTTCTTAGGCTGCCCACTTTGAGTTTGCGTGGCTAGATTTTGTTATCCAAGTGGGGATTCAATAGATACTTTCCTTGCCAACCTTAGGAATTGAAAGCATTTTTGTGCATACATACTAGATTAAATTAGATTAGATCATTTTTGTCTTACGTGTGTGTGTTTATACATTTTCATTTTGCCAAAATCATCTGTAAACTATAAAAATTCTTGAAAAACATCCACAAAACCATCAAAAAAAAAAAAATAGAACCTGCACATATATCACTTTGTGCTGCGCATTTGTTTCTACACATACATAACAGTGAGCCTTTGTACGGACCCTCAAGATTCCAAAAGCACTTTTCAACCACCCATTTTTGTTCTCAGTACGATTTAGGAAACAAATTCAATTTTATCAGACCTTTGATCTTCAGTTTGACCATCTTCATCATTTTTGATCATCTTTCTTTCATCTAAAATTCACCAAATCATTCCTCAATCTTCAAAATCTACATTTAAGTGTTGAAACATTACCCTGATTATCAGATTTTGGCTTTTGTGAGTTTTTATCATACCAGGATATATCATCCTTAATCAAAAACTTACCTAGGTCACTATCTCTTGGTTTTCCTTTGTCATATCATAGTGAGATCCATACCTCATATTGACTTAGATTATCAATTTACCCTATCTACTTCAACACTTTTGAATCTCTTTCTCACATCTTTTCTATCATCACATCTTCATCTATTTCATCTTTCACCTATTATTGTTCAAAATCGATCTCAGAAACTCAAACAAACCATTAATCCAAAATCTGTAGACAAGATGGAAGGAGGCAATAACAATGAGGTAAACCCTTGGTCTAAGAAAACTTTAATTTTTACATTAGATCATGAACCAATAGATCAAGATTTAAGAGATGCTATGCAAGATGCTAGGTTCTACAATGTCATGGAAAGACTTTTGGACATGGATAAAGAGATGTATTTCCTTATTCTTGCTCAACAAGGAGCAAAACTACCCAATGATTTTGATGTCTGTACTCTTAAACAACCACCTATCACAAATGATCAAGAAATCCCTGGTGGTTCTCAAGAGACACATGCTCATGGAGAAAAGGAAGACAAGAAAAATAGTGTTTTCCAAAACACCCAAGGACCTCCACCACCTTTGGATCCCATCCTACAACAAATCCAAATGCTTCAACAACAAATACGTGACATAAAAACTAGATCATCAACCAAGAAATATTCCTTGGATGATATATGTCCCTATCCTTTTGATAAGAAGTTGGCCATGATTCCATTCCCTCCTCACTTTGAGGTACCAAAATTTGATAAATACAAAGGGAATTCAGATCCACGAGACCACATTCATTAGTTTTGTGCTGCTTTTATTGAAGTCTCCCACAATGACACATATATTATGCGACTATTTCCATGAAGTTTAGGAGGACAAGCCATGGAATGGTTCTCCAAACTACCCCCAGGGATCAAGTCTTTCAATGAACTTATTGACAAGTTTGTGACTCATTATTCATATAATATCAAACATGAGGTCACTATGCTTGATCTTTACAATGCACAACAAAAGAATGGAGAACCCTTCCTTACTTTTTTGCAAAGATGGCGTCAATTTTTTGCCAAGTATCCATGAACAATTCCTGAACAAGAAAATATGGATATCTTTGTGCATAACCTTACACAAGAAATGAGCTATAGGTTACAATTGAAATGTCCTCCAAACTTTAACAAGCTCATTGAAAATGAAGTCAAAATTGAGGAAGCTATGGTTAGAAAAGGTGAGATTAAGATTTACTCCAAGGACAATATTGGATCTTCAAATTCAAATCCCAACAACAACAATAATGAGAAGTCCAAATTTTGGAACAAAAACAAGAACATTGTCAATGATGGGATTTTGGACAATCGACATGTTAAACCAACACAACCTATTTTGAATCTCACAAGCAAAGCCAATGCTACTCAACCTACTCATAGAAATCAAAGTGCAAAACATAATACAAACAAAATTTCATCAAGATTACCCTTTATGCCACATAGAAGAACTTTTACTCCTTTGGGTGAATCGCTTGAATCTAGATTAAGGAAGTTGATCACAAAGAAACTCATTGCACTTTCTGAAACTAGAGATTTTGAACCTAGGGTGAAGCCTTCTTGGTGGAATGATAATGATTATTGTGAATTTCATAGAAGGAAAGGTCACAAAACCAATTATTTTCAAGGACAAAAACATGCGATACAAGACTTGATTGAAAGTGGAGAAATTAGTGTTGATGGACATCCTCAAATGAGTCACATACGACTTTTAAATATCCACTTCTCGAACATGAGAAAGTAAGTTCTTCCAATGCTAAGGGTGATAATCAATCCAAATACAATACCACATCCTATCAGTATATAAATCACATTTCTGAATGCCATCCTTCCCAATACTATGTCAATGTGATTTCTATCAAAGAAAAGAGTCAACTAGCTAATGTCACTACTCGAGCCCAATCGAAGGTTACTCTTCAAGGTGTCTCATCCAAACCTAGCACCGCTCAGAACAAGTTTGCCTATGTTCCAAAGTCCACACCAAATGTTTCCAATCAATACAATCTTTTGGATCAATTGAAGAAAACACCAGCACAAATATCTATACTAGAGCTTTTGTGTCTGTCACCTTCTCATAAGGATATTCTTGAGAAAGCTCTCCTAGAAACCAATGTTCCTACAAATCTAGATCAAGTCCAATTCCAAGCTATGGTGGGACATTTGACAACTCCACATTACCTATTCTTCACTGAGCATGATGATCTAGCCATTAATCAACCACATAATGCTCCGCTCCATATAGAAGGCCTTGTGCAAAATCATAAAATCAAAAGAGTACTAATAGATGAAGGAGCTGACCTTAATATATGCACTTTAAAAATAGTCCTTGCATTGGGATTTTCTAAAGAATGTTGTAGATCCAAAGAAGAAAATCATAATTAAATCTTATGATGAAGAAGAGAGGTCATCCAAGGGATATGTTGTTGTTCCTATCAAAGTTGGTCCTATGGTCAAAGATGTACTTTGTCAAGTCCTTGATATGGATCTAGCATATAACATTCTTTTGGGGAGACCTTGGATTCATTATATGCAAGTTGTGTCATTGAATTATCATCAGTATTTGAAGTTTCCACATAATGGTCAAGAAATAAATATCAAAGGAAATCTGAATCCTTTTCAGTATTGCAACACTATGAAGACAACACCTAAATCCTTGGTACCCTATAATCATGTTGGATCTTCTATAATGATATCGATTGATCCAGGTAATGAAGCATCAACCTCCATATCCAATGGAATCAAAATAGATATAAAGAGAAAAGTATGGGAGAATACACTTTGGGTCCAAATTTATGTATCACATAGTTATCCTTATCTCCTAAGTCATATGGAAAATCCTTGATTATCAAACAACAATCAGAAGCTCCTTCCACACTTGTTTATGGCACATTTATAAGTGGGGGCACTATATCAAATGAGGTATTTGAGTGTAATGCTAATCATTTTCTTAAACACCATAAAGATCAAGAAGATGAAAGACATGAGTATATATCACCTGATGTATACAATAAGGGATACACTTTGTTGCAAAAGATGGGATATCAAGGCAGTGGACCTGTAGGGTTACAGAGAGAGGGTGTTATAAAACCAATTCTGAAAAATCCAAATTACCAAAGAGACAACACAAGATTAGGATACAAAGGAGAAGGACAAAAGGAATCTAAAGGTAAAGAAAATATTACACCTTTCTACAAAAATTCTAAGCCTCTTATGTTAGAGTTCTGAAAACATGGCATGTATGTAGATCCAGAAAAGAAAAAGATAGCAACAAAAATAATTAACAGACTTAGGGATGATGATGATGATGAGTCTAATGCTTATGAATGGGATTCATTATCTAACTATACCAAAGAGATAGGATTTGATGTTGTCCATACCTATAGTAACGATTATCATGAGTGGAAGAGTTCAAGGATGGAACCACTAGGATTAGATTCACATAATGCTACTCTTGGCAATTGTGAGGAAAGTGAGAATTATCTTGCGATAGACAATTCGGATGAGAGTATGGAAATAGACCTTGTTGATACAATCATAAAATTTGAGAACTTTTCCATAGATACCATCTCAACCTTTGAAATTAACCCAAATAATCCAATACCCCTTATCCACCTTGAGCTTATAGCTGGGGAATACCCCAATAATCCAAAACTTGATTTTTTCCATAATGATGATGCAATTATTGACTATCTTGGAATCAGAGATCATCTACCACCAGGGGATCATAAATCAGGATTTCCAATAGAACTCAATGACATGGCTTATTTTGGAGAGGGTGCCAATCCTTTCAGTCATAAAGATGTGAAAATAATCAATAGATCTAATGGTGAAAACCACTCAGTGGCAGTGTTAGATCCTAAAAAGGTAAAAAGAAAATATGTATCTGAGGATGAAAACCTCTTTGAGGTGCCTAAAGATTGAAGGATTGACACTCTCCCCAATTATATGTATCGAGAGAAATCTGCAATACTTATTGAACCAACGTTAGCTCTCAACATTGGAACGAAGGGGTCCCCACGTATTCTCAAAATAGTTGCATCCTTAACAGAGTTAGAGAAAGAAGCCTTTTCATAGTTTTACAAAGAGAGATAGGTCAACTTTGCCTAGTCTTATGCTGATATGCCTGGGCTAGATCCTCATATTATTATGCATCATTTGTCTATTGCACCTGGAATCAAGCCCGTAAAGCAAAAACTCAGGAAAATGCATCCTCATATTGCACTTATGGTCAAAGTAGAATTGAAGAAATTACTAGATGTTGGATTCATTTGAGCCATTGATTATGCTGAGTGGATTTCCAATATTGTACCAGTATCCATGCTAGACAAGTCTATCAGGATTTGTATAGATTTTTGAGATCTCAATAAGGCTTGTCCTAAAGATGACTTTCCATTGCCTAACATTGATATTATAGTTGATTTGATAGCTAGGAATGATATTTTATCCTTAATGGATGGGTTTTTTTGGCTATAACCAGATCAAGATTGTGCTAGAAGAGCATGAAAAGACTGCTTTTACATGTCCTTGCGGCACATACTATTGGAATGTGATGCCTTCTGGGTTCAAAAATGTTGGTGCAACTTATCAGAGGGCTATGACCACAATCTGTCATGACATGATGCATACCATAATGGAGGATTATGTTGATGATATCCTAGCAAAATCCAAGAACAGAGATGGTCATTTAAGAGTATTGGATAGAATATTCACCTGAATGGAAAAGTACCAGATTAGACTCAATCCAAACAAATGTGCATTTGTGGTTACATTGGGAAAACTATTAGGGTATATTGTCTCAACTAAGGGCATAGAAGTTGATCCGAAAAAAGTTAAGGTGGTCATGGAGATGGCTTCACCTATGAATATCAGTCAATTAAGATCTTTACAAGGATGCCTCCAATCAATCCAAAGGTTTGTTTCTCAATTAGAAAACATAATTCATCCGTTTCAACACCTATTACATAAAGACATCTTTTTCAAGTGTGATGATAAGTGTGAAGAAGCCTTCACTAATATCGAGCAACATTTACCAAATCCTCCTACTCTTATGTCACCAATTCCAGGCAAACCACTCTTGCTTTGTATTTCAGCTACAGAAGTCTCGCTCGGTGCTCTTTTGGCACAAAAAGATCAAGAAGGAAAAGAGAAGGCTATATATTACATTAGTCGCACCCTTGTGGGATATGAGATCAATTATTCACCGATTGAGCGAGCATGTCTAGCACTAGTCTTTGCTTCATAGAAGTGGTGACATTACATGTTGTCCCATTCCATCAAACTTGTTTCCAAGATTGATCCTTTGAAATACCTTTTGAGAAAGACAACATTAGCATGGAGATTGGCTAAGTGGGTTATGTTTCTTAGTGAATTTGATATTTAGCATGTGGATAGGAAGGCTATTATAGGGCAAGTAATTGCCGATCAATTAGCCGAAGCACCACTAACAAATGATAAACCTATACATAAAAAATTTTTAGATGCACATATCTTGACATTATCTACACAAACATGGAAGTTGTAATTTGATGGATCATATACTCAGCATGGTTCAGGAGCTGGAGTGTTATTTGTGACACCATAAGGATATACAATACCAAAGTCTTACAAGTTACTCTTTTCTTGTACAAATAATGTAGCTGAGTATGAAGCTTTGATGATTGGGTTGAAGATGGCTCTGTAATGGAAAGTCACTGAGTTGAATGTCTATGGAGAGTCCCAGTTGATTATCAATCAAGTTAATAATGAATACCAGACCAAAGATGACAAGTTGTTACCATATAAGCATATGGTGGATGAATTTAAGCAATATTTTTCACTCATTACCTTTGAGAAAATTCCAAGACATAAAAATAAGGCTGCAGACGCTATGGCAACAATTTATTCTCTATTTGATGTGGAAGATACCAAATCCCATTTTGAGTAATTAGTGGAATCTTTGGCTTATCTTGCGTACAATGATCCTGATACAAGTATCATATGTCATATTATCGGATAAGATTCCCCTATGTATAGAATTATATATTCCTACCTAAAAGACAATATCATTCCACTCGGCTTATCCAAAAACCAAAAATGAACCTTTTTACCCCAAACCTCCCGCTATCTCCTAATATCTGACACCCTGTATCGGCGAGGTCTTGACGGTACTCTCTTACGATATCTTGAACATGATGAAGCTCAAACTACCTTACAAGAGGTACACGAGGGTATTTGTGGAACACATTTGAGTGGTCCTTCCTTCGCTAAGAAGCTCATGCATATGGGTTACTACTAGCCTACTATGGAGATAGATTCCTTTCATTTTTCTAGGAAATACAAGAAACGTCAAATACATAGGAATCTTATTCATGCACCAGCACAATAACTTCATCTAGTTACAACTACATTTTCATTCATTTAGTGGGGACTCGACCTCATGGGTGCAATTCACCCTCCATCTTCCAATGGCCATAAGTTCATTATAACCACAACTAAGTATTTTACCAAGTGGATTGAAGTTGTTCCATTGATCACTTCCACAAAAAAACACATTTCCATATTTATCCTTAATTATATCATTTGCCAAAATGGTATCCCTATGCATCTTATTAGTGATCATGGGAAGAAATTCCAAAATCAAGATATAGATGAACTATGTGCTAAATTCCACATCACCCACCATTATAACACCATTTATTACCCCCGGGGTGATGGCCAAGCTAAGGCATCTAATAAAACCATTGTAAAGATCCTTCAAAAGAATGTCAATGATGCTGGCCATGACTGGCATGTCCAATTGAATCCTTCCCTATGGCATTATCACACTTCCATCCATACTCCCACTGGAGCCACACCATATTCCCTTTTCTATGGGTCTAAAGTTGTTCTTCCCCTCGAGGTTGAGTTACCTTCTCTTTGTGTGTCCTTGAAATATTTGATTCCAGATGAAGAATTTAGAGTTACACGGCTAACTGAATTAGAATTGCTAGATGAATGTCGTCAAAGAGCCTTTGATCATTTGAAGGTCTATCAGCAGAGGATGTCTTGATAGTATAATAGTAAAGTGAAACCCATAGACTTTTAGGTGGGTGATCTAGTCCTTCGTGAGAATCCCAAAAATCAATAGCATCATGAGAAGAAGGGAAAGTTTGAACCTAACTGGTTAGGACCTTTTGTGATTACAACATTCATTGACTCCGGAGCTTATCATGTTGGAATTATATTGAGATGATGTACTGAGAGGGGAGGGGTGAATCAATACCTCTAAAATTTTTCTTGGTTAGCCCATTAACCCTTTATCATCAGTTTGTAAATTATCTTATCTAACTGTTCATCTTTCTTTATGTATATGCAATCATATCATAAATTTTTTAGTATGTAACCATAACAGAAACATTCATGAAAATAGATAACATATGACACAAGATATGATATCACAGAAAACTCCTGTTAGGAAGTAAAAACTGCGGTGGGGATTGTTACCCACAAGACTTCACTATCTGCAGATAAGAAGGG
>MU225011.1:1432811-1445431 GCA_018584345.1 Thuja plicata | reverse complement strand
CCAAACTCAAAAATCCGAATGAAATGCCTTGCAAACCATTCTTCTCATTTCAATTCCTGGACATCATATTCATATGCCGACTTAAAATTCTCAGAATTTGAAAACAAGAACTACTCTCCTTGAGAGGAACTCAGATTCAAACTCACAGATACCTTGTAACTGGTATATCAACATGCCTTACAAGTTAATATACGAGAATCAAAACAGACATACAAAGACATCAGACAAGTTTCTGAACAGGGACTTCCTTTGTTTTTCATTAAAAATTATCTGAAAACTGTACATTGCAAGACCATGAACACAAAAATTAAGACTCAAAAGCCTGGAAGCTGCCCAGCAGCATAAATTTCAACATCCTCTTACAATTCAGAAGAAAACTCAGATATAGGAGAATAAGAGAAACCAATTTTTGTCACCGACACCTGTCCTTCTCTCTCATAAAATATCTACAACCACTTCCTTCTGTTACTGCCAAAATCTAATTTGTTATGCCCTTAAATGGTCTGTAAAATCAGATTCCTCTCTTCAATACCTTTCCAATGGTATATAATAGCTGATACTTCTGATTTAATTTCCCCATGGAATCATCAAAAATGCTTGGCCTTTCTGTGCGCAAATTTCTGAATATTCTGAAATATTTAAATAATTTAAATAGTCAAACTATTGAATTGAAATAAAAATTTAAAATATCTGCATATTTAACTCTCTTTTTTCTCACATTGCACCAGAATTGGACAAGTGGCGCTTGCTAATTGGTCCTGAAAATCCATCTCTGCATCCTTGACTGCTCTTTATCTTCCGCGAGTGAGCGATTACCAAATTCTGAACCTCTTTTCATATCTGACGCACGCCCGCGAGCTCAACTTTTCATTTTACTTGATTTTGGGTGACTGAGCGACCACGCCTTTTATTTTTCAGCTTATTCTCTAATCGCACACTCGCTGACTTGAAAATTTCACTTTTAGATCTGAGCGGGTGAGTGACGATTCATTCCTTTACTGACTGCTCTATCTAGTCACGCACTCACTAGCTCTTTTACTTCAACTTTATCTCCTGCATGACTACGCGATGATATCTATTTTCTCCTTTGTCGCACACCCGCGAGCTCAACAATCTTACTCTGCTTCTGATGGCAAGTGTGTGATGCTTTCCCTTTTTTACCTTGTCGCTCGGTCGTGAGCTCTTTTTCCTTGACCTTCATGGATTGGCGAGTGCGTGACATCTTTCATCTGTCAACTCATCGCATACTCATGAACTGACTTTTCTTTAGCTCAAAGCATCAGCGAGTGAGCAATATTTGTCCTTTTTTGGCTCGTCGCACAGTCGCTGACCTCTGTTCCTTCCATCTCTTTTGATTGGCAACTGAGCGATGCTTTTCACTTTCTAACTCGTCGCATAGTCGCGAGCTCAACAATCTTACTCTGCTTCTGATGGCGAGTGCGCGATGCTTTCTCTTTTTTACCTTGTCGCTCAGTCGCGAGCTCTTTTTCCTTGACCTTCATGGATTGGCGAGTGCGCGACATCTTCATTTTTCACTTAGTCGCAGACTATTATGCATCTTGAAAAGCACTTGCGCGACTGAGCGATGAATATTGCATATTAGTGTTTCATGCTTTCATCGTGCACTCGCTCTGCAAAACACAACAGGGTTAGAACCTACGCGAGTGAGCGACCTAGTAGAACAGGACCTCGTCGCGCGCTCGCAGAGCATGAAACAGACAGAATAACCTTAGCGCGACTGCGCGACATACATATTTCAACTCGTCGCCGACTTGCATACCTATTATTTGACCTTAATAAAACATCGTGACTGCGTGATTTGCATTTTAAAACATGAACCCGCTCACTCGCTGATAGATTAAAACTTGACAGAAATAGCTCGCGACTGTGCGATTTTCTTCATTGACAGCTCGTCGCGCACTCACGCAACTCGAAGACATTGACATCATGAGGAATCGCGACTGCGTGATACACATAAAAACATCTCATCACGCACTCGCGCACAGAACGGAACTAGACATGAATCCACCGCGACTGCACGATGACCCCTTATAGCAACTCGTCGCTAACTCACGCAACCAACAAAAAACATGACAAAAAACTCATCGCGACTGCGCGACTAAGTAGTGGGTCCCTTCTGCAATGCATTATGACATAAAGTTCATGCGACTACCCGAAAACCATTAGTTCTGTGACAGGTGTCATCTGTTCTTTTTTCCATGTAATACTTTCTGAAAAAACTGAGTCATCGCCCCGATCTGGCGACATCCCGACTGAAGGAAAATCTCTTAGCAGGAAACCGTTAGTCGCTGAGTCGTGACTGTTATCTCTTAACTGCCAATTATCACGAGACCACGCGATTGAAGAAAGAGCTTAACTGTTTGACCGAGCTGATCCAGCGACCATGCGACATGAAGTAAGCACAAGGTCGGGAGACATTTCTTTGACTCACCATTTCTTCTCGCGATCACCCGACTGAGGCGGGTCCCATTCCTTTTAAAGCTCATAACATGATATCAAGCGACAACCCGACTGAGAGGAAATCGCTAAGTCTCGATACACTGAGAGAATATTCCATTTTTTATCAAGACTACGCGACTAAGGGCAAAAGCAAAGTCGGGGAATGATTTAGCATATTCGATTCTGGTAAAGCGATTAAGCGACCTGACTTAGAGCACATGTCTTTAATGACTTGAAAAAGGTAACGATGAAATTTAAAGACATGGCTTAGGGTTTAAAAATACATCGTTTAACATTTGGTTGCTAGGGTTTGCAAGGTTTTGACAATTTGGGCAAGGAATAAGCATGAAAACCTAAAAATTTGCAGAGTTGAAGCCAGACTAAACAAGAAGGGACTGAAATGGATAAGCCAGAACCAGAAAAAGGACAAGGAATCAAGAGAACCACCAAATAAGAAATATCACCAACACGATCTTTGGTCTAAATAGACATATCCTCTGATCTCTTCACCCAAAACAACCAACAATGGCTCATATAACTCTACCATATTCTCCCAGCTAATCTCGGCCTCATCTATATCATCATCACCAAATACTCCTCTACACTCAGTCAAACTACCGTGTTGATCGTACTGCACCAACTCTCATGTGATGGGTAATCACAGGATGTGATAAATATCCTTTAGTGTCATAGTCATCTCTCCTATAGGAAGATTAAATGTACTCATCTCTGAGTGCCATCTCTTCACCAACACAGTCAACATACCCAGGTTCACCCGAATCTCGAGTGTGTAAGTTGCGTGGTATAATCCTGTCGCCCCAATCAGTACTTTATCAGTCTCTGACAATGCTGATCTCAAACTCTGCATCATAGGATACCTCTCCTGCAACATTAAGACATCATTAATGTCCTCCTATAATTGACAATCAACAAATCAAACTATCAGATTTTGATCAAACTGATCTATCTATCTATCAATCCTAACTATCAATCAAACATATGTTTATCACATGTATCAACAGATAATTCTATCAATTATCTACAAACAAGATGGTTTACTAGTGACCATGCTATAATGTTGCCTATCTTGACACAAATTGATCAAAATAAAATGCCAATCAGATCATATCGGCTTATCGATATCTAGTTTGACCTAATTGACTTGTTACTTTGTCCACATTTTATCTTGATATAAATGTGCAACACAGAAAAATGCTTGCGCAGAACCCACTATCATTTGTGCAGATATAATGGATGCACAACATTACTACACAAACACGCAACATCACAGTTCAAATTCCACACGTGCGCAGGATCCCCAAATGAATGCGCAGTTTTTGTGCAAACATGGCTAATTGCTGCGCATTCATTTTTTGCCTAAAAAAATCAAATTTCCTATCCTAACCTATGATTGGATCTACCCTAAACATGCTAAAATCATATCAAAACGTGCAAAAATAAATCAAATTGATGAAGCAGGATGAATCACCTATCGACTCTCTAGAATCTAGTGGCCTCTGGAAGCGTTTGACTCTCTCAAAGCGGTGATCTGATAGTGGGAATGACATCTTCTCAGCTCCGCTCTTCTCTCTCTCCGAGATCCAATCTCCAAATGAAAAGTGTGCACAATGATCCTATAGTGGACTCTTTGGCCCTATATATAGCCTATGGACCCATTTTACTTGATGTGTGGACCCTACCCATCGAAATCATTTCGCTTCACCCTGTTTTCACTAACATTTCTTTTGGTTCTTTTCATGAGATTGATTAAAAATTTAAAAAAAAAATCAAAAAAATCAAAAAGAAAAAAATGACACAATCATAAATTTTGTCATTCCATCTCTCGAGGGGGCATGCATAGGTTTCTTTCGTCGAGATTGTCAGGGGCAGGGGCAAAAAGTTGGATTTTTGTTTGAAACAATGTGAGCAACACATTATTTCAAAGATGGGCAAAATGTATACACTAAAAAATGGCTTCAATAATTAATTAATTAAATATTTATTATTTAATATTGACTTGATGAATTAATTAAATATTTATTTCTTCTATTTATTAAGTAAATTATTCAATTTTTTTTATACATTCACTATAGTCTATTCTTCTTATCCTAAATCTTCTAAATTAGTCTCATTAAAGTGATTTAATTAATTTATTAGTTACACAATCACTAAATATGACTAAGTCTCCTAGTCGACCTCATAAACCTAGTCACTTGACACATCACCTTAGATAAAATAATTAATTATTAATAAATCATTATCCTCACCCACACATTTCCTATTCCTAAGGGCTATGTGGTCTCATAAGACTTGGTCCCATGACCACATGTATTCTCCTACACTAATACAAGAAGCAATCCCTATTACTAAGGAGCTTCTCAAGCCACCTCAAAGAGTCCAAGGTGACTCATGGGACACTTGAACCAAGATTCCTCATGAGGAAAAATTCCTTCCTCCTTCATCTCAATGGTCTTTGTGAGGCACTTGACATGTGTCTTTCCCTTCCACCTTCTTCTCCTCTATGTCAATGTAGGAGGAACATCCTCCCTATTCTTCCTCTCACATTCCAACTATATCCCCCTTTCTCTCAACCCCTTCAACCAAGTTAATAGCAACCCTAGGATCATCCACCTTTCAATCTCCACCCTAGGATTATGCCACCTAGGCTTGGGTCCTCCAAAATCCTATAAAAGGAGCCTCATTCTCCCTTTGTGAGCTAATAAGAAATTAACAAATAGGCAATAGTAAACTTCAAGCGTTTAAGCATTCTAGAGATCAAGCAATCAAGTATCCAAGCATTTAGTCAAGCAATTGACGTCATTTTCATACCATTCCATCATCCATTAGTTGCATAATCAAGCTTTAGGCCATTTTGCATACAAACCCACTCAATCTCCACACTTTGGTGACATCTTGGGCAAAGAGCTTCAATTGGAAATCTGAGAGCTCAACACATCCAAGAAATCAAGGCTAGGAGGACAATGGAAACAAGCTACACTGGGTAAGTGAAGGTAAACTTGTTTCAATTTCATTTGATCATTTGTAATCTTCATTTTGTTACATTTAGATAGATTTATTAGCTTTACAATAGTAGTATTTCATTTATCAATAGACATCTAATTTGCATACAAAACTTTTGATAGGTCTTTTCCTATGTTTTCTTTTATTACTCCAAGACTTTATGCATTAAAACTATTAATATGTGGTAGTCAACCACTAAACCTATGTCATGGATATATGCTTACTTAATATGTTTTATCTAGATGAATATGCTTTTTTTATTGCGGTGGAATTATTATCATGTTTTATGAATGAATTCACTGGTTGAGCAATAGATAATGCATATGTACTTTAAATAGTTATTTTCCATGAATGCTTTTATCTTAACAGTTCTAATGCAGCGCATCGAAGTAGAAACTGTCATCTTGTTCAGGTGAGCATGCCTATGTGCTAGACGCTTGACTCGGTCCTACAATAGATGCACACAAATGAAACATCAGTGTAGCAGTAGTGGAAGGTTTCCGGTTAATTCAGGTGGAGACGTTTGAGAAAGACTTGGAAAACGCAATAATTTCTGTGATGAAATCTAGGAGAGAGTGAGAAGTTAGATCTGTTGTCTAAGAAATTCTTTCCTCTTTTTTGGACCAATTCCATTTCCTATTTTCTAAGTAATAAAAGCCCTGCATTTTCTTAGGGCATGTGGAGTTCAACAGTTAGATGTTTTTCCTTTAAATAAAGCCCTGCTCCTGCATGAGAAGGAGGGCATTATTATTATGACAGTTGCAATATAATTCAATTCTGTTATTTTACTGTTGATGAGAATCTATGTACTCTGGTATTCATTTTAATGAGCAAATGAAGTGTTGAGATCAGTTTTGTGTAATTGAGTGTTTTGGGTAATCACCCAAGGGGGCCACTTGGTGAGGAATCCATAGTTAGATTCATTTTAGTTTAGTTCACTTTCCTACATTTTTCATCATTTCAATTCCTATGTTGAATAGCTCCTGCAGTCAAAGACACGGGATAGCTACCGCTTCCTAAGGTCGAGCAACAGAGTAACTAAGGTATTGTATTTAGCTTGTGCACTCTTCCATTCTGCTAGCAACATTCACTTCTATCATTTACTTTCAAGTATTTATTTTCACAGCAATAGTTTAGCTTTCCTTTGATTATTCATTTCATGCAGCAATAGTATAGTTTCCCTTCGAAAGCATTTACTTCCTGCAGCCATAAAATAGTTTCTTTCTAGCATTTGTTTCCTGCAACAATTATAGAATGATTGGTTGAGAAAGTGTTTGGTGCATATATTTTGTTGGCCCATTTCAAGTAAGACGTCCCTAGGTTTGACATATTAAATGAGTTTTTTATAAAGAGGATGAAGTTCTTAGTTGGATGTCCAATCCCTAAGTTAAAGGATTATGCCTAGTTTTTGAGCCTTTATAACAAGCGATCATTTTTGGTGCCGCTGTCAGGGACAATGTTGAGCCTGGTTCTTATTCAACCATTCCTAGGATTTGTTTTCATGCTCTCATTCTTTGCTTTAAGTAGATTAAGCCTTATCTTGACAAAAAAAACTATTATTCACATCATTCCATACTATCTACATGCATAATAGACAAAGAGACGCCTGAGGAATGTACTTGCCAAATCCATCTAGTAACCTATTTGAGGAAGAAAACTAGTTCGTTGACACTATTTTTGAGCTCCTAAAGCCCCTTCATCATCCTCATCTTCTGAGGGTGACTTTTGTGGGTTCTTCCAGGAACAACTAGAAGCCAATCTATTTGTTGAAGCCTTTGCCAACTTAGAACTCCATAATCCTAGAGAAGAAAATCCTTGGCAGTTAGTCATCTATCAACCTCAAAACCCACCTCAAGATCCACCTTAGCGGCCATGAAGGATGGCCAATCCTACTACATTCCCTTTTCCCATCTCTGATCAACGTGATAATAACAACCTTAAGAATATTCCCTCTTCTTCTCTTCCAAAATTTTACGGCCTTGTCACAGAGGACCCGGATACCTTTCTCTTTGAGTTTGATATTCTTTGTAGGAGCTATGACTACACCACTGATTCCCACAAACTTAAGCTTTTTCTTGCAACACTTAAAGAGTCTGCATTGTGATGGTTTATGGGCTTAGGATAGAATGTTGTCCAAAATTGGGATGAAATGAAGGATGCTTTCTTCCTGAAATATAAGGAGTGCTATTGAGGAAATGATATGAGAGGGGATGACATCTTTAAGATGTCACAGAAGGAATATGAGAGTCTTGAGGATTATGTCTCAAGGTTCATGTTTAGTTTGTAGAAGAATACCCAGCATGAGCTTAATGAAGAATCTCAGAAGTTGATCTTTTTATGAGGCATTCATGATGGATGCACAGAGGCACTGGACCTGATGGCTGGAAAATCTACCTTAAGTACTCAAGAGCTGTTGTTAAGAAAGGAAGGGGATATAGGTCCACCCTGTGAAATTCCAATGGTGTTGGTGCTTCACGAATAGAGATAACCAATCTCTTGTCTGATTTTAAGAAAGATATCATTAACAATATGGCCACTCAGTTGGACACCATGCAGGCTAAGAAGAAACATGAGGAAGCAGAGGCCATGCTAGCAAAATTTTGTCCACATTGTAGATAGAAGAAGAGAGACTGCAGATGCAAACTGGTTGCTAACGTAGAGACTATGCAAATGCCGAATGATTACAAACCAATTGAACCAGAGGAAAAGCATCTATGTTCATCGCTTAGTGATGACTATGGGTGCAGAGACAAGGTATGCCTTAGGATTCTCTTTCATCTAGTGGTCCTTTTTATAATAATCAATGGCAATCCCCCATGAATTATCAAAATCCTCCCTGGAATAATTCCCAGTTGCAGTTGAAGAATTACCCCAATCCACAATGGCCAAACCCTCAAGGAGGTTGGAAACAACCTCAAGGGGCATGACATCCACCACAAGGTAATTGGCAGCAAAACCTGCAGTGACAAGGCGGCTAGTAATGGAAAAATCAACCGCAATGAATTTTTCCACCACCTATGCAGCCTCCATAACAACAGGATCTTTTACCACCTCCTACAGCTACTAATCTGCCTCCTAAGCCTACTTAGTTACCTACACATCCATACTTGAACCCTAACAATCAACCTCCTCTGCATCAAAAAATGGTGTACGCTACAGAACCGTCATAGTATCCCATGCAATATCATGCTTATGCAATCAATCTTGATGATATACACTTACAGTCTGGTACCACTCTACATGCACCTGAGCCTCCTGTGATCACTGAAATGCCTACTGAGGAGCCCAATCAACCTAACAATGTGTCTACTCTAGCAGCCCCTGCACCACCAGTTAACACCAATCAGCATACCATTCCCCCTTTTCCATAAAGGTTGGAGCATAGCACTCTGAAAATCACTGATGAAGCATCTTTCAATATTATTGAAAAACTAAAGAATGTCAGCATCCAAATTCCCCTTTTCTAGGAAATCAAAGATGTTCCCACATATGGAAAAGCCATCAAGGAAGCTTGCTTTAAAAAGCTTGGCCGCAAGAAGAAGGGTCCCTAGACTGTCCATGTTCTGGGAAAACTGGTGGACATCATGTTAGGAAGCTTACTATCCCAAAATATTTTGACCCTAGCAGCTCTGTTGTCAAGGTCATTATTAATGGGAGTGCTATAAAAAATTCCATGATTGATCTTGGAGTCACCATTAATGTCATGGCCAAGGCCATTATGCAATGCCTTGGTTTCACCAACCTCCATTATACACCTACTATCTTGTAACTCACAGATAGTTTGACTGTAAAGCCTGATGGAGTGGTGGAGGACATTGTGGTCAACCTAGAGTCTTGGTCCTACCCTATAGATTTCATGATCCTCTCGCTAAAATCTGCCCTAGGAGGATATCCAATTATTTTGGGATGTCCTTGGCTGGCTATCGTTGATACCTATATTGGTTGTCGGTCATGACATATGACCATTTCTGATGGCCAGCACACTAAAACTTTGGCATTTTATCCTCCTGCTCAACCTCAGATGGAATTAGCCTCTCCAATATGGCCAGATGTAGGAGAGGAAGCTGAAGGTATTAATTCAATCTCCCAGTTCATGATGTTAACAAGGGATCCCTTCCTACAGCTTCAAGAGGAAGATAAAGTAATCACCAAAATCATGCATAACCAGTATGGATCGAGCTTAGACCCTTTGGATAGTTCCTTCCAAAAATACTCCCTATAGCTATTGTACTATGATTACCAAATATCTTCCCCTATATCCAACCAGCTCTATCGCCAAATTCTTCCCTATGAGATCCAAGTGCCCTCATTAACCGATGCATCTATGGTTGAGTTCACTAAGCAACTGGAATTTTCCCTTGAATGATGTTTGAACATTAATAGCAAACTTACTCCTCAGCAACAAATATTGTTGACCAAGTTACTAAAGAACCATACTACAACTTTTTCCTAGGATTATGCTGATACGAAAGGTCTGGACCCAAAGTTATGCACTCATAGGATTTTCCTAAAGGAAGATAAACCCCCAGTAAGGCAATTTCAATGATGTGTCAACCCTGCCCTCCATGAGATAGTCAAAGATGAACTCCAAAAAATCCTTAAAGATGGCTTCATATACCCTATATCAGACAGCCAATGGGTTTCCCCACTAGTCATAGTTCCTAAGAAAGGTGGCAAGTGGAGAATGTGTGTGGATTATAGAGAGCTTAACAATGTCACTAAAAGGGACCATTTCCCTCTTCTTCTCATTGACCAGGTTCTGGACTCTCTAGCAGGGAAGAAATAATTTTCTTTCTTAGATGGGTACAGTGGATACAATCAAATCCGAATTCTCCCAGAGGATCAAGAAAAGACCACATTCACCTGCCTATGGGGGAATTTTTATTATTCAGTTTTTCCATTTGGCCTCTGCAATGCTCCTGCTACTTTTGAGCAGGCAGTTATCAACATTTTTGTTGACATTTCCCATGACTGTATGGAGATCTACATGGATGACTTTACAACTTATGGTGAAACTTATGAGGAAACGTTGGCAAATCTAGAAAAATTCCTCATCAGGTGCAAAGAGCACAACCTGTCTTTGAACAACAAGAAGTCTTTTATGATGATGTAGGAAGGAGTAGTGCTTGGTCACTATATATCTTCTCTTGGCATTCAAGCAAACCCAGCCAAAATTGAAGTCATTGTGAATCTTCCTACCCCAGCCAAACAAAAAGATGTCAGAAGCTTTCTTGGTCATGCTGGGCATTACAAAATATTCATAAAGGACTTCAACAAGATGACCAGCCCTATGTATTCACTGCTCACTAAAGATGTTGAATTTATATGGACATCAGACTGTGATGAATCTTTCCTGCAGTTGAAGTTTGTACTGACTCAGGCACCTATTTTGCAAGGTCCTAATTGGACACTCCCATTCCACTTACATACAGATGCCTCTGATCATGTCATTGGAGCAGTTCTTGGACAAAAGGAAGGTACTCTAGAACATGCTATTTATTTCATTAGAAAAAATTTGCAAGGAGCTGAGTTGAATTGTACAGTTACCGAAAAGGAGCTATTGGCTGTTATCTAAGCTTTGAACAAATTCTGCCACTATGTCACTACTTATCAAATATTTGTGCATACAGACCATGTAGCTATTAAGTACTTAGCTAACAAACCTGCAATAATAGGGAGGTTAGCTAGATGGTTTTTTTTGCTACAGGAGTTTGATATTACCATCATAGATAAGCCAGGCATATCAAACATGGTGACCAATTTTCTCTCATGCTTGCAAAATACTGATGAACCTATGATAATTGATGACAGTTTCCCTGATGACCACCTGTTCTCCATTGCAGCTCAAGCACCCTAGTATGCTGATATTGCTAACTATCTAGTTTCCCAAAAGGTAACACAAAATTTCTCTCCAAAGGAAAAGAAGTTACTAATAGAGAAAACTTTCAACTTTTCATGGATTGTTGATTGTTTGTTCTATACTAGCCCCAAGAAAATATTGAGAAGATGTATTTGAGAGGATGAAACTTATGACATCCTCTAGCTTGTCATGATGATCCTTATGGAGGACATTTTGCTTCCAAAAGGACAACCATGAAGGTACTTAACACTGGTTACTACTGGTCATCCCTCTACAAAGATTCAGCCAATTACACCAAGAAGTGTGATTGATGTCAGCGGATGGGGTGGCCTAAAAAAATTGATGAAATGTCACTCTTTCCTCAGGTCGTAGTGACTCCATTTGATAAATGGGGAATCAATTTTTTTAGTCCCATCAGTCCTACATCTGATGACAATTCATACATACTTGTCTATACTGATTATGTAACCAAGTGGGTGGAGGTTAGAGCCATGAAGCATGTGATGGGGAGGTAACCAGTTTTTGTCTTAGGTAACCCCACAATAAAATCCATACTCAGAAATTCCGAAGGTCTATCTGGTATGGGTAATGGTTGATATAATCCAGCATTTGTAGAGGTTCCTTTTTCCTTTTGACAAATTGTGCATTGCTCTACATATCTCCTTACATCTTTCTGCATCTTTGGCTAGTAATAGTATCTGCTTACTAATTCCAGTGTCTTGTTCAATCCAAAGTGGCCACTCAAACATCCATTGTGTTTCTCTTGTATCAGGTTCTCTCTCATTGAACCCCTTGGAACACATAACTGGTTATCCTTAAACAACAATCCATTTTGCAAAGTGTAGTTAGCAAACTTATTTTGAAAATGATTTTCAAAATCAGAGCATATCCTATATGCATCTGCAAAATCTGCATCCCCTGCATACAAATCTTTAAATTCTTCCACTCCAATACTCCTCAGCTGTATTTCCTGCACTGTTAGCAGTCTTCTGCTCAAAGAATCTGCAACTTTATTCACCTGACCTTTCTTATGCTTAATGGTGAATGTATAAGACTGTAGGAATTCCATCCACTTAATGTGTCTTAAGCTGAGCTTCTCTTGAGTATTGATAAAACTTAAAGCCTGATTATCAGTATAGACTACAAATTCTTTAGGCAATAAATAATGCCTCCACTTTCTCAGTGCTTGCACTAATGCATATAACTCCAAGTCATATGAAGAATATCTATTCTTTGCATCATTTAACCTTTCACTGAAAAAGGCAACAGGTCTTCCTTC
>MU225011.1:1418784-1429987 GCA_018584345.1 Thuja plicata | reverse complement strand
CCTCTCTCCTAGGTTCCCTACCCACCGAAATGTATTACTCCTCACTGTATCTCACTCTTCATGACTGAATTCATTACAGTCATGCTTGTTCTGATTTCTCTATCTCTTCTACAAGTCTCTCTAGCCGAACCATAGGCTCGCCTAGGACTTGTTTGCAAAATTGACTAGCTTCTCAACTAACACAAATACAGAAACAAACATAATGTACAAGGTGGATGCTTGTTGACTGTCACAATCCATTTAGCAGATTATCAGAGTCAAGAAGCACCCATATTATCTAACAGACACAAAACAACACTTTACAGAAGTCTGATCAGAATAACAGAACACACAAAGTACAAACAAACTTCTTTATATTAATAATACAGAAGATTACAATATGCTTGGCTAGTCTACTCTGTCTCTGTAACTAACTAACTATCAACAACTAATCTGAACTAAACTCCTCCTTTTCACAGATTCTTCTTCTCTGTTTATCTCTGGCTTCTCCTCAATTCTATAACCCTTGTGGTTACCTGTCGATCTCAGTTCTCCAACTGTTCTCTGTTCTCCATTCTCGTCTGCAACCTGTCATCACCTTCTCTGGATGTTCGACACTATGGATGCTCTTTTCATCCGTGTCATTCTCTTTTTCTGTCTGGCAGTTAAGACCTTTTCAACACTTTCCCCTATTGACATGTCAGCACGTTGATCATTTGACTGTTCTGTTTTCCATCGCGTAGTCGCGAGCTGAAATAACCTTTTACATTTTGCTCCATGACTGAGTGATGACCCGCTCGTCGCACTCCCGCAATGTCTTTACCCGTTCTATCTTTTCCTTCACGACTGAGCGATGAGCTCATGTCGCGCACCCGCATTGCTTTTTCCCGAGCTACGTTTTATGCTGCGACTGAGCGATGAGCTCAAGTCGCATACTCGCACCGTTCTGCCTTGAGCTACTCCTTACTCTGTGAGTCGGCGATACCCATTGGTCGCGCACTCGCTGAACGTTCATCTGAGCTGCTGTTTTCTTAGCGAGTCTGTGATGCACGTCAGTTGCGCACTCGCAACTCTTTCTGACGAGCTAGCCATATCTTGGCGACTGAGCGATGAGCTCAAGTCGCGCACTCGCCGTGTTGTAACCCGAGCTGTTATTTCCTTTGCGACTGAGCAATGGGCTCAGTGTCGCGTACTCGCCATGCATTTTCATTCACTGTCAATTCACCTGCGACCTGGCGATGCATCGGGTGTCACTCACTCACACACCATGACTTAACTATTTGTCTTCATGACTGAGCGATTGATCACCCATCGTGCACTCGCTACGTGCTTCCCTGAGCTGACCTTTGCCTGGCAACTGAGCGATCCAAAGCTCGTCGCATTGTCGCGCACTATTTTTTCCTGCTAGCCGTCTGCGACTGAGCGACTAGTTCCTCGTCACGCACTCGCTCACTAATCGACTTAACTCATGACTAGCTCATGAGTGTGCGATGCATGACTTTTCTACTCTCTACTGGCTCTGTGACTGAGCGACTAGGCAAAACATGACTTGCTCGTTGAAAGACTTGTATCAAAACTTGTTCAAAATTGTTGGGGCTAGGGTTTTGAGCTAAACCCTAGGGTGCTCTGCACCAGCATGCCAGGGATAATAGAGTTCCATAGTTTCTGTATGAGGAGATATTCACATGCTATGGTGTACCTCATGAGTTAGTCACTGATCAAGGAGCTCAATTTACCTCTACATTGATTATTTCTCTAATGAACGAGTATACTATTTGCCACCAAAAATCAAGTCCTTATCATCCACAAATGAATAGTTAGGTAAAAATCACTAACATGGAGATAGAAACTATCCTCACGAAGACAGTTCAGTTGCACAAGAAAGATTGGAGCAGTCGCCTCCAAGAAGTAGTATGGGCCTACCAAAATACATAGAAAACAACAACAGGGTTTACTCGTTTTGAGTTGGTGTATGGAAAAACAATTGTGATGCTGATTGAGTTCAAACATAAGACCTTACACATGAGATTACAACTCAACATTGATCTTACTGAAGCACAGCGCGATAGGACCCTGGAGCTTAACTAGCTAAATGAGATAAGGAAAGCCACACTACAACACACAGAATTGGTTTAGACACAATGGAAAAAGTGGCATGATTCTCATATCCTTTCCAAACACTTTTCTCCTGGCAACTGGGCTCTTTTGTATGAATCCAGATTCCAAGAAACCCAAGGTAAGCTTACAATACATTGGCTTGGCCCTTATGAGATTATACATGTTTATGCTAACATAGCAGTTTAGCTATCCACCATTGACCCTATACATTTCAAGTTATTGGTGAATGGTCATAGGCTTCACCTATACCGTAAGCCATAGACAAAGGCTGATTTCCTGCAGCAGTTTGAGATTTCTCCTGCCACAACTGAACGTCCTGCAGCCACAGAACCTCCTGCAGCCAACAAAGCTCCTCCTCTCGCTGAAGAATTTCCTATAATTGAAGGACCTCCTGTAGCCAAAGGACCTCCTGTAGCCAAAGAACCTCCTCCAGCTGAAGACTTTCCTACAGTCGAAGGACCTCTTCCTACTGAGTGCATTCTTGCAGCCAACCAGAGTAATTATTTGCTCCATTCGTCTCTTTGAAAATTTTCCGCATGCAATCATAATAAAATTTTTATTTCCCACAAAAATTGCTTGTCCTTAATAAAAATGTCATCCCATTCGCTTGTTCATTACCTTTTTCTACCATCATTACAATCACATCACATCATTATTGTGCCAACTCAAATTTTTGCTCTGCCTACGTCATCAAATCTTTCCAGATTTGGGTATTTAAAGGTATAATACTCCAAGGTACACATTACTTTATTATTTCAAAATTTTTCTTTTGCTTCATTTAATATGATTATGCTCCATTTTAATTAAAATAGCGATTCATCCATGATTTTGCTGTACCTTGCCATGCAAGTGTGGACACTTGTCACCTCTTTTGTAGGGGCCAGTAAATAGGTTTTGTGTGTAATAAATGAAATATCCCATCAGCTCAAATATTTCCTCAGTTTCAAATCTACTGTCATAATTGTCATCCTTTGTCATTACTATTTTTTGCTACCAGAATTGTACTAAGC
This sequence comes from Thuja plicata, assembly GCA_018584345.1. NCBI lineage: Eukaryota > Viridiplantae > Streptophyta > Pinopsida > Cupressales > Cupressaceae > Thuja > Thuja plicata. The sequence goes on along the minus strand of MU225011.1, from coordinate 1,426,880 downwards.
CGTCATGTCCAAAATAATGATTTGACAACCCCTGGGTGTAACCTTTCAAAATCAGCCCTGTCTTTTTAACTCAAAATTCAGCTTAGATTCACAACACTATTTCAAAAATTTCTTTTGTGTCTTGTCTGCGTTACGCAGAAACCTAGAAGGTTTTATTCCAATTTTGGGCACAGCAGTGACATTTCAGCAAAAAGAATAGATAGTAGCAGTGGAGTAAGAGGGTTTTTCTGAGTTTTTCAGAAATTATGGGAAATTTCAAATAGCAGAATGGGCGGTTCTCCTATACGACACGAACCAACAAACCACCCAGTATTGTTATAGGACCAGGACAGCGTTCAGGTTTTTAACAGAGCAAGGTGGCTGACCTATTTTGTTAGGTTAAATGGTTATGATGAAGCCATGACACTGGAATTCTTGCAAACTTATAGCAATGGAGTTGCATATGTTAAAGGGTTGCAAATTGAAGCTTCTAAAGCATGAATTGATGAAGTCTCTGTAATTCCTTCCACGGGAGAAGCATTTCTGCACGGGCATGACACACGAATAGCTAGAGTGGAGTTTTCTTTACCAGCAGATGCCCGAATAGATTACAACAAACATGGTGTTAAGCGGACATCTCTTCGAAGAGAATATCCTCAATTGACAATTCATATTATCAGGTACATTACCTATGAGGGCCATTTTTCCTTCCTGCATGTAGTCCACTTTAAATTATTAAGCCATTTACGGCATGACCATTTAGTAAATGTTCCCAATTTTATTTATGCCTTTTTGAATTTAAGTGTTGAAGAGGTACGGAAGGGACAGAAAAATGCAGTGACCCACCATGGTTTAATAAAAATTTTGGTGGAAAGATCACTGAGGGATATCTCCCCCATGTCCTAGGATAGATTTATTATAGCACCTCATGTTCAATTGCATGGAGAAGGGCCATGGCCCGAGATTCAAGAACAAAAGGGAAATAACCCTGATGAGGATGAAGAATTTGTTGAGCAAGATGAACCTTTGAGAAATTCTCCTCCTTCGAGAGTTAATGTGAAAAATGTGACATATGGCCATCCAAACCCTACCTCTGGGAGCAGAGAAACTAAGGTTCCCATAGTTTCTCAGCAAAAAGATCAAAAGGTTAAGGGTAAAGCCAATATGGTAGAGTATATGAGTTGAGATGTTCCAATTTCTATTGTTTCTACTGCAGCCATACCTACCAAGAAAAGAAAACTTTCACAGAAGCAACCTGCAGCTTCTATTGATACTCCATTGCACAGAAGTGTTCATTTGACACTACATAAATAGATAGCAAGGATTCCCCTATTACAGTTGAATCTTCTCATGTCTCCTCTGAGGAGCCCTCACATGAATAGTCACAAGTAGACAATCCAATTACAGAATGCCAGGGTATGATGGAAAAGGATCTTGTAGCCACTGAAGTGGTTAAAGAAGCGGAGTATGTAATTCTAGAGGTAGCAGAACCTAAAGGTGTTGGAAGAGAATCTTCTTCTCTACAGGAAGGAAATCACAGAGAAAAGCCCCTTGTTTCAGATACTGTGCCAGTTTGTGCAAAGAAATAGGAAGGCCCACAAGTAGCCAGGCCGGTCCCACATAGGAAACTAGAAGAGGTAACTGTTCATGCTCTCTCAGTTGATTATTTTAATGCAATGCAATATCAAAAGTCGATGTGGGAGTTGGAAAAGAAAAAATTAAGAAGGAAGCTCGAAAGGAAACAACAAGAAATTGAATTCCTATAGAATAAAATAAATGACATTACACATATATTCCGGATTTAATAGAATGTAGACCACCACCATGGGTGTATACCCTATGCCTTAAGGAGCAATTTTCACTATTCAAATTAATGAGAGTCCTTTAATACCTCAACTCAGGCATAGGAACCCCACAGGAATTTGTGGTTACATATAATACATCACCTGATTGTGTCCAGAATTTGTTATGTGAGTTATATATTCACAATTATGTTGTTCCTTTTAACACTGATTGGGATCCCCTATTTTTTATTGGTGATATAAATTTGTCTGCCCTACTTTCCTAGACCCGGAATGATATTAACTATGCAGCACAATTGCATAAGTACAAAATCCTTGAACAATCCATTTCATTTCCCCTTCATCCTGAAAGCCGGTCACCATGACGGCTTTACTATGATTATATGCAAATATTTTATGGGTTTCATGATTCTGCACCCAGGAAAATGATTCTGGAAAGCCGTGAAGAAGTTTTCACAGCATTTGAAAGATTGTCACTATCAGATGGGGACATAGCAGCAGAGGGATTAAGGTAAAGATGAGGGACACTCACTATGGCACTTAAGAAGGCAGAACCACACAGTTTGATCAACTTGCAGGCTGCAACGTAGTGTTTCACCTAGTAAATACACTTGGGACGATAGCCACAACCCAAAAGATGGTTTCCACTCACCTTCCAGCCTCTCATGCTTTAATGGTCACTATACAGCTATGTGGATGATGAACTAGATGAGCAACAAGAACTAAGAAGACATGTGAAGGTGGATCGAACAAATGGATTCTACTAGTGAGTGGGAACCTCCGTGATTGGAGAGACACAGGAAGGAGACCTCCGTGTTCTTGCAAAAATATGGAACATCTCAATGCCTGAGGACCGACACTAGTCTTTATAGGGGGGAAAGTGATAGGCCCTTTTAAAGGCATACTTTAGATACCCTCGAAGAACTTTTGATAGGCCTTTTCCTATGTTTTCTTTTATTACTCCAAGACTTTATGCTTTAAAACTGTTAATATATGGTAGTCAACCACTGAACCTATGCCATGGACATATGCTTTATCTGGATTAATATGCTCTATTTATTGCTATAGAATTATGATCATGTTTTATGAATGAATTGACTGTTTGAGCAATAGATAATACATATGTACTTTAAATGATTATTTTCCAGGAATGCTTTTATCCTAACAGTTCTAATGTAGTGCATCAAAGTAGCAACTGTCATCTTGTTCAGGTGAGCATGTCTATGTTCTAGAAGCTTGACTTGGTCCTATAGAAGACGCACACAAATGAAAAATTAGTGTAGCAGTAGTGGAAGGTTTTTGGTTAATCTAGGTGGAGACGGTTGAGCAAAGACTTGGAAAATGCAACAATTTCCCTGATGAAATCTAGGAGAGAGTGGGAAGTTAGATCTTCTGTCTATGGAGTTCTTTCCTCTGTTCTGGACCGATTCCATTTCCTTTTTGTCTAGTTTTCCTTTCTGTTAGTTGTTTGTAATAAAAGCTCCGCCTTTTCTTAGGGCATGTGGAGTTTAGCAGTTAGATGTTTCTCCTTTAAATAAAGCCCCGCTCCTGAGTGAGAAGGAGGGCATTACTATCATGATAGTTGAAATATAGTTCAATTCTGTTATTTTATTGTTGCTGAGAATCTATGTACTTTGTTATTCATTTTAATGAGCAAATGAAGTGTTGAGATCAGTTCTGTGTAATTGATTGTTCTCGGTACTCACCTAAGGGGGCCCACTTGGTGAGGAATCTATAGTTAGATTCATTTTAGTTTAGTTCACTTTCTTGCATTTCTGTCATTTCAATTCCTATGCTAAATAGATCCTACAGCCAAAGACATAGGATAGCTACCATTTCTTGCGGTCGAGTGGTAGAGTAACTAAGGCATTGCAGTTAGCTTGTGCACTCTTCCATTCTACTAGCAACATTCACTTCCATCATTTACTTTCAAGTATTTATTTTCATAGAAATAGTTTAGCTTTCCTTTGAGTATTCATTTCATGCAATAATAGTATAGTTTCCCTTTGAAAGCATTTACTTCTTGCAGACATAGAATACTTTCTTTCCAGTATTTGTTTCCTGCAACAATTATAGAATGACTGGTTGAGAAAGTTCTTGGTGGATATATTTTGCTGTCCCATTTCAAGTAACATGTCCCAGGGTTTGACATATTAAATAGTTTTTTTATAAAGAGGATGAAGTGCTTAGTTGGATCTCCAGTCCTTGAGTTAAAGGATTATGCCTAGTTTCTGAGCTTTTATAACAAGCAATCACCCACCTCCTAGGTTTGAGGAGAATCATGTTTAGCATGAAGTAGGGTCCATTGGAGGACCAGGGATTATTCCTAGAATGGAGGCCTAGAGGTTTGATAGAGCACCTAATATTGGGAATCAGATCACAAAGTTGATGAGACTCAAACCACCTCCAAGGGATATTTAGACATTAATACCCTTACTTGGGAAGCTTTCCTCATATTTTTCAAAGGTTGATATGTCTCAGAGAAGTTCAAGTAGCACCACATTGATGAATTTCATGATCTCCAGCAATGGGGACTTTCAATATCCCAATATGAGGACAAGTTTCTTGATCTCCTTCCTTATGTGGAGTACATGGGGGATGAGAAGCTGTATGCTAACAGGTTTATCAAGGGTTTGAATCTGACGATTTCAGATAGGGTATGCATGGTACCCTCTGTTAACTTGAGGTTCATAGTGGACAGAGCATTAGTGGCCAAAGAGATAGTCAGAGGTCCATAGGATGTGAGGGATAGGTCTCAAAACCATAATCTCATATCCCAGGCCTTAGGATATCAGAAACCCCCATGGAAGGGAAATCATAGGTACTCTTCAGGGTCATTCAAGACCCCACAGTAGAAGTAGCCACAATAGTCTCAGTAGAGCTTGTGACAGAGGCCACCACAAGTAAAGCAGGGCTCTAAGCCCAAGCAGTGACAATTAGAGGGTCCTAGGAAGGACCAGAGACCATAGGCACCTTACACTCCTCCAATACAGACTTAGCAATCCGGTAGGAGTGGTTATAGCAAGTCTTCTAAGACCACAGGGTCTCAATACTCCAGACCTCTGGGCATTCAGGTTCTGACACGTGGACCATGTTACACTTGTGGTGTCATGGGGAACATAGCTAGAGAGTGTCCCCAGGGTGGTAGTCAACGTGCAGCGGTATCAAAATTGACAGTTGGGAATAGGGGAAAGTCCCACATGGTATTTGCAGCGGTAGATAACCGCTAGGAAGAGCACCGGGATACCATTATTGAGGCCTCAGGTAAGATCAGAGGTAGTGATATTATTATTTTATTTGATATAGGAGCCACTGAATCCTTTGTTTCTCCATCGGTTGTGGAGCATTGTGGGCTATTGGCAACTAGATAAGAGGTTAGATGAGAAGTAGACTTAGTTTTAGGAGCTAGAGTATTTGTGACCTCAATGGTTAGGGATTGTCCGATCTAGATTGGTGGCATAACCACCATAGCAGATCTCAGAGTTACTCCCCTTGGATATTACAGTCTAGTTCTTGGAATTGATTGGCTAAGTTCCCATAGAGCCAAGCTAGATTGTAGTAAGAAGAAGATCGAATGCTTGGATGATGATGGTACAAATACAGTGATTACTAGAATCCATAGGTATGTATCCCTTCATGTGATTTCTGCTATGCAGCTTAAGCGGTGCATGCGAAAGGGATGCCAGTTGTACGCTATCACCATCAGCGATAGGGAAGAAGAGGCATAGAAGGAAAATTCTCTTGATGACTTCCCCATTCTTCAGGAATTTGCAGATGTGTTTCTTTTAGATCTACCTTGTATGCCTCCTCATAGAGAAGTTGACTTTCACATAGATCTCGTACCAAGAACAGAACCAGTTTCCAGAGCACCTTATAGGATGACCACTAATGAGCTCAAGATATAGCTTGAGGAATTGTTAGAGAAAGGACACATTCATCCTAGTGTTTCTCCTTTAGGTGCACCAGTGATCTTCGTGAAGAAGAAAGATGGATCTCTTAGGTTGTGTATGGACTACTGATAGTTGAACAAAGTAACTATCAAGAATTGGTATCTGCTTCCTAGGACTGATGAATTGTTTGATCAGTTACAAGGTGCCCTAGTATTCTCAAAGATAGATATGAAATCAGGATACCATCAATTGAGGATCATGGATAGTGATATTCAGAAGAACACATTTCACACTAGATATGGCCACTACGAATTCACTGTGGTTCTATTCGGTCTTATGAATGCTCCAGTTGTGTTCATGACTCTTATGAATGGAGTATTTCGTATGTTCCTTGACAATTTTGTAGTTTTGTTTCTTGATGAAATCTTGATATATTCCAAAGATGAGAAATAACATAAGGAACACTTGAGATAGGTCTTGCAGTGTCTTAGGGACAATCAATTTTTTGTGAGCTTGTCGAAGTGTGCTTTCTTCAGAGCAGAGGTCAAGTGTCTAGGCCATGTTATTTTAGGTGATGGGATCTCAGTAGACCCATCAAAGATTGATTCCATCATGGATTGGACAACACCTACCACTATGATCAAGGTTAGGAGTTTCATGGGGTTAGCTGGTTACTACAGGAGGTTTGTTGAGGGTTTCTCTCAGGTAGCACACCCCATTACTTCTCTTTAACGAAAGGGAAAGAGGTTTGAGTGGACTAAGAAGTGTGATAGGGCTTTTCAGGAGCTCAAGAGATCACTTACTAGGGCACCCATTCTTGTTGTACTAGAGCTTTCCGAATACTTTTTGGTTTGTACAAATGCTTCTTTGGATGGTTTAGGAGCAATTCTTATGCAAGGTGGGTGAGCTATAGCCTATGAGTCTAGGAAACTAAAGACTCATGAACTCAACTACCCTACCCATGACCTTGAGCTCACAGTAGTGGTGCATGCTTTAGTAATATGGAAAAAATTTCTCTTAGCGCATTGGTTCGAGCTTCATTCAGACCTTTAGAGTCTTTAGTACATCTTCACTCAGCTGAACCTTAATGCTAGGAGAAGGAGATGGATGGAGTTCTTATGTGAATATGATTTTGATGTACACTACATCAAAGGGAAAGAGAACATAGTCACAGATGCCTTGAGTAGGAGACTGCATGAGCTTTCTTCTATGTCCACTGGCATGGATTTGAGAGATTGAATCCTTCATCACTTACATGAGGATGAGATGTATGCAAAATTTTGTGAGTTGATTCGATCTCAGAGACCCCTTGAGGGGAAGTTTTCAGAGTATTCATTGGAGTCTGATGGAATATTGCATCATAATACCTTCTTCAGGAGGATTGTATGAGTTTGTGATGCTAGAGGCTCATAAGGCCCCTTATGCAACACATCCTAGAGTTAAGAAGATGCATTTTGATTTGAGACAATTGTATCATTGGACCGACATGAGATTATAGATTGCTGAGATGGTAGCTAGATGCCTAGAAGGCCAAAGGGTGAAATCAGAACACCATCATCTAGGTGGTCTTCTTTAGCCTCATGAGATACCAGTGTGAAAATGGGACACCATTTCTATGGACTTCATAGTAGGTCTTCCTATGTCTTCTCATTGTGATGATGCCATCATGGTAAAATTTGACAAGATGGCTCATTTTCATGCGTGCGTACTACCTTTATCACACCAGCAATGGCACATGTGTTCTTGCAAGATATAGTAAAAATTCATGGTGTACCTCATAAGATCATCTTGGATGGAGATTCTCTCTTCAGTTCATCCTTTTGGAGAGAACTTCAGGCAGCTATGGGCAGTAGACTCAACTTCAGTACAACTTATCACCCTGAGATAGATGGACAGACCGAAAGGGTCAACCATGTGTTAGAAGACATGCTTCTCTTGTATGTTATTGACCATTAGACCCGGTGGGAGGAATACTTACACCTAGTGGAGTTTTCCTATAACAATGTACACTAGACATCCTCTGGTATGCCTCCCTACTAGGCTCTCTATGGTAGGCCATGTAGGACCCCACTTAGTTGGGATAGGATCGAGGATAGAGTTTCCATTGGTCCTGAGCTAGTCAGAGATATGGAGTAGCAGGTGACCTTGATTAGATAACATCTAGTGGAAGCTCAAGATATGAAGAAGAAGTATGCAGATGCAAAGAGGATTGATCGAGCCTATTTAGTTGGAGACAGATTCTTTTTGTGAGTGCGACTGCATTAGAGTCCAATCCATTTTGGAAAGGGCCCTAAGCTAGCACCTCATTTTGTTAGACCTTTTGAGATCCTTGAGACGATAGGACAAGTTTCTTACCGTTTAGCATTGCCACCTTGCCTGTCATGCATCCATGATGTGTTTTTATGTTTCATTCCTGTAGAAATAT
>MU225011.1:1404814-1414877 GCA_018584345.1 Thuja plicata | reverse complement strand
TATATATATATAAACTTAATGTTAAAATGTAATATTATTTAATTAAATTATTCATTTTAATTTAATAAGCTATCTGACGTATTATCAATAAGGGGGTCAAGCCAATCCCTTATCATCATGTTTGACCCTTTTTAAGGAGATTATCGTTACCTTGACTAGTATCGTGTACGGTTGACTTTTGGTCAACTATGGTCAAACTTAGTCTGATTGTCAGATTTTTTTCATGCTCGGGTATTCCTTGTACCCTTTAGAACCTCAGTTTTTAGTTTCAAACTTTTGAGAGCACAGTTGACTTTTGGTCAACTATCTCAATTTACATGTGTGAGCCTTCCTTAGGGCTTCGCAGACCCTAGTAATTTATTTTCACGTTATTCAAGAATGGTTGAATTTTTAGTCAACTTTGGTTGACTTAAGTTTACTATCTCGATTTGTGTATTGATTGAAGCGTGTAGCTTAGGGACCCTTGTAGAATAGTTTTGTAAGCTTCTTTGCATAGTTTGACTTATAGGATAGCTTGGTCAAACTTGGTCAACCCTCTTTTGGTTGGAGCATTGAGTTGTTTTCAACACTAACTCATTCTGTTAACCTTTTTCTTCTACACTATTTTGTGTGCAAGTGTTACCTTTGAGGTAGTTTAGTTTAACCTTTAGCATGTTTTAAAAAAAATTGTTTGTGTGTTTTTGCCCAACTTTTGGGCATTACAGTTAGAAGTCAAACACTTATACGCTTTTCTCTTAATGGAATAACCTAGGAATATCCCTTCATCACTCTTAGCATCATTTTTTCCATTTCTATCATCCTTCAGTATATAACATTTTCTCCCAAAAACTTTAAAATATTTTACATTAGGTGCATAATCATACCATAATTATCCTATGATTACACTGTAAAAGGTTTCGGGTACCTTTCAAAACCTATTTTTACTTAATTGGAACCATACTATAACTCATAAGGTGTAATATCAATACCTTTCTTGACTTGTACTTGGTTCAAGGTATAGACTATTGTACTTACAGCTTCTCTCTAGTACAATGTGCGACATTCTTTTCTATCATCAGTGTTCTAGCACAATCCATTATTGATCCATTTCTTCTCTCAGTTATGTCATTATGTGGGGGAGTCCTTGGAGCAGACATCTTTCTTTTAATTCCTCTATCATTGCATAATAATTTTAACTCATTAGATATAAACTCTCCTCCTCTGCCAGATCTCATGCATCTCAAGGTCTTACCTGTCTCTTTTTCAACTTTTGCCAACTAGCACTTAAACAATTGAAAAGCATCAAATTTTTCTTTGAGAAACAATGCAGTCATCATTCTAGAGTAATCATCAACAAATAGTATGAAATATTTATCTCCTCGGTAGCTTTACACACCAATAGGTCCACAAAGGTCAGTATGAACCAATTCCAAAATATAATCAAAAGTATAGGTTTTGCTCTTAAAACTAGATTTTATCATTTTGCCCAACTGACATTGCTTACACATAACATTATTAGGTTTCTTCAATCTTGGTAACCCTCTTACTCTTTTCATCTTACTAATGTTTACCAAATTATCAAAGTTCACATGACATAACCTCTTATACCATAGCCATATATCATCATATTGTGCAAACAAGCATGTCTCATCGGATAAATATAGATAGAACAAATTACCTCTTGTATATTCTCCACTTCCAATCAGTTCACCAATAGCATCAAAGATTTTAGCTTTTTTATAATGAAACTTAACTCGGTATCCAGAAGTATTCAACTAAGCAACACTCAAAAAATTACAGTTTAGTCCTTCAACCCAATAAGCACAGTCACATGTGATCTTATCAATCAGTTTTATTGATCCTTTTCCTTTCACAAGACACGGTTTGTCATTACCAAACTTAACACTACCACCTTTGCAATAGCTTAAGGTTTCAAATTTACTTTTATCACTAGTCATGTGATGTGATAAACCACTATCAATTATCCATCTATCACCTTTACTCGTATATGAAATAAGTGCAGTTTTCTCATGTTCATGATAATCATCTTTCATAAAAACATGCTCCGCTCTACACAACATCCAAGCATGTCCAAGGAATGAACATCAATGTTCCATGGACAAAACCGACTAAGTCTTCTTAGATTTTCACCTCAAGGAAGCGTCTTGATTCTAGTGAGGTGGAAGAGTTGGCATCTACTCGTACTCACTTGGGTCATTCCCGTGAGATTTTTTCCTCAATCGACAGACCCTCTAAAGATCAAAGCAATAAAGAGGATTGGCAACCTTGGAGTCTAGATTTCTGATTCTCCACTAGGGAGAAGATCATACTCTCTTATCCATATCATTTTCTCCTATCAAACACATCATGCACATTGTAAATTTCCCCTAATTTGACTTCAAATCACAATCTAATGTTTCAATTTTTTATTTCCAAAAGGGAAAAGAGCGTAATCCTCTAATTAGGTTAAAAATTGATCTCAAATTCAATTAAATTCCTATAAAATCAATTAAGATAATCATGATGTTTGGTTGAATTCGTGTAGGCAACCTCCAAGACCACACATTAATAGTTTTGAGAGTGTTTCCACTTCATCATCTTTGACCTGCGTAATCTCTGTCAAAATGTCATGTAATCAATGTTAAGCTGCTATAATCAATAACATGCACCAAAATCACCCATTAATCACTAGAAACCAAGTAATTATGCCAAGTAGAACACCAAATGAGACTAAAGAATGTCCCCAAATGTGATATTTCCCAGGTGATATCTAGGATTTACAGGGTGCCATCTAGAATATACCAGGTGCGATTCCATTCACCATATGTGATTCAGTTCACCATATGCGACACTGCACCAAAAAATAGAGAGATAAGTCATTCAAATTTGCTCAAAATGATGAAAAATCTGGGGCTAGGCCCCATGGTCGGTGCCAAAAATGTGTACGTGTTTATGTATACTTCACCTATACCTTCAAATCTGCAAACACAACACTCTATAACTCATTAATATAATTGTTAGTACCTAAGTAATCAATCAAAGCATAACAATCGAGAGCGAGTTATAGCTTCCTATTTAGAGAGTTTTATCTAAGCATGTTAGTGCTATCAGAATATGTTTTAGATTAGTGAGAATACACTCTAAAATGGAAGATTCAAATTGAAAATGCATCTACATTAATGCAATTGAGATAGAATTGATGAGCTAGAATGAAGAAATATGAGAATGATCTAGATAGAAATGAAACTAGCATTAGGTCTATGCAAATGAGGAGCTAGCTTAATAATAGCTTTGATGAAGTTGCTTTTATAGATTTTCCCTTGGAGGGAAAGATTGAAATTTGAATTGAAAGGTTGAGATTCAACCTTGAGGGATGGTGGAGATTGCAAGTTGAGTGATCCTTGTACTTGAATTTGATTGGTTAGAATTAACTTGTTTGTCCTTTTGTGGATTGAATGAATAATAGGACAATTAATTAATTCACTTTAATTAATATCACTAGCCATGAGATTTTAGATTTTTATTTAATTTAATAGCTAGGAGTATTAAATAATTCTTGATCTTTGATGCTTGATTAAGGCTTGACAATTTTATTGAGATTTAGGCCCATTGGTTAGACTAGCCCAATTTAGGGTGATTACAGTGACATCATATATATATATATATTCTTTTGTATTTCTCCTTTCCTCTTATAGTTCGGTTATACACATCCCAAACCCGTAGACTTAATTGTATATTACAATCTTATACTCCCTTATGTCATGTCTTATTGGATGATCTTCTCCAATCAAATGTTGTGTGTAGCACCTCAAACAAACCCAAAAGGTGAGTTCTTTGTCTCCTTATTAGTGATATCTATATATGGAGTAGTCGGTGTTTGGTGTCTAGACTCTTCCATATAAATAATATGTTGATTTTGCTAAGTAGGAGATATTTTCCACAAGTTAAATTGTGATATTGCTATCAGGATTCAACTGTGTATTTTTTGAGTCAAACTTGTTAGTGCTTTTTATTGCAGATGTTGATAACAAATCTTGTAGATGTTGATAACAAATCTTGCAGATGTTAATAACTAATCTTATGCATAACTCTATAAACCCAAAGATGCATCTGACAATAACAAACACTAATGCAATAAGGATTCTCACCCTTCTTCACTTCGAGCTTCAAGCTCAGGTGGGTGTACCTTAAGGATTCACTTCTTGAAGGAATCAACAACAATATTTGTATTCTTCAACATAAATCATAAACATTTATGCTCTTCAAACAAAAACTAAAAGATTATTTAAAATTTAAGGATTGATGATGATAACTGCCTATAAAGTATAGACTAGTGCCTAATCCAGGGAAAAGAGTCAAATGAACATACATTCATAGAAATATTCTAATATCAACACACCCAAAACCCAAATGAAATGCCTTGCAAATCATTCTTCCCATTTCCACACCCAGACATCAAATTCTCATGTAAATCTTGAATCCCCTGGAGCCACCCTCAAGAATTACCCTTCCCTTGCAAGAAACTCAAGAATAATCCCACAATTTACCTTGTAAATAGTGTATTAAAATTTGCCTTACAAATTCAGTACACAAGAATTCAAAATTTAACACAGGAAGACATCATAAATGTGCAAAGGAATTCCACTGTATTTTCATTAAAATTCTCTCTGTTTCAATACATTCAAAATGACCAAAACTCTAAAACAAGACTAAAATCAGAAAACTATCTTGCAGTCGTGAATTCACCATCCTTGAATTTAATGAAATCCTTGCTATTTATACTATTAACTAGCCATCTTGGAATCTTGGGAGAATCAGGATGCAACAAGATTCATATGGCTATGAAAAACAAAAGATGCAAAAAGACAAAAATAGTTACAATCATTTGCCATCGGTGGATAGGAAAACTTGAGTAGCTCTTTGTAATCATCCTGAAGCTTTAACAATTGGCACCTTTGTCTACTGATGTTCAAGGTAACATTTGAAAGTTGTTGTGAAAATAGTGCCCGCCTACATGGCTACATATAATATTCTTTGAGATAATTACCCTCCCTATGCTCATTGATCAAGTGCCAAGTGTCATTCAATCATCTTGCATTGTCTACTTTTTCTTCTTTGGCTTTGTGCTTTTGTCCCACATTACAACATCCTCCTCTGTTGGCCAGTCAAAACTCTTAATGCCCTGTAACTGTTTAATTTTTCTTTCCCACCTGGCATCGATGATAGCCCTTATATCTGTCACAAACTTGGCACAATCTATTTCAGCTTTACAAATATCATCCAGGACCTTATTATATTTGTCCATATTCAAATCCATATCCTCGGTTAAGAAAGATTCTTTCTCTGGAAATAATGCATCAAAATTATTTCTCCGCTCCTCGACACCTTTACTTCATCACTCTCATTGTGTATATAAGGGATGCATTTGCTGAAATCAAGGTCAAACATATTCAATTTGACTTTACTTGATTTTCCTTTCCCTTAAAGAAGGACAGGGATGCACCAATTTGCTCAATCATTTCCCCAACCTGATTTACTAACTCAGGAATAACTAGCCTATGGGGTTGTAGCGCTTCTAGTCTCTCGAATAAAGGGCCCTTGCAATACCATACACTAAACAGTGGATCTAAAGTTTCTATTGCATCCTTTATATCCTTGTCAATATCATGAAACTTATTGTAAGATTTGTGGACTACATCCAATTTGCCTTTTACTACTTCAATTCTGTGTTGCAAAATATTGATCAAGGTAATGAGGGCAACCTCATTCTTGTCCTTGTCAGATTTCTCAATTGCTTAAATAGGTTCCTCAGTGATGAGAGGTTCAATAACCCATGTTTTCTCAACCTCAGGGGGAATAGCCTTAAGAGCCTCTTCTAATTTGTTTCTCAAATCATCCAGTTCGTCCTCTAACACCTTGATCTTTATCAGACCCTTCTCCCTGTCTTTGGCCAAGGCAATTGCTTCATCAAAAAGCCTTCCATATCTCTTGGACAGTTGTTTTGTCTCAACTTCATTTAAGTGGAAAAAATATGTGACATCCTTAGAGACTTCTAAGTTATATGTATTCTGTACTATCTAGATAATCTTATCCCCTTCCATCTTCTCTGCCACATTTACTAGGGAAGTCTTTTGTGTCCTTAGAGATAAGGACCACATGGAAAGAGTTTCAGATCTATAGTCATATCCACAACCTCTTATCATATTTCCTATCTGAGTCTCAGAAGATAACTGAGCCTCTGGCTACCTCCTTATTTGATCAATGATAAAAGTTGATGCTAGATCCCACCCTGGTGCATGCAACATCCCACTAGACTAGCGAAAACTTTAGTGGCAATTATTCACTAATTGGCGAATGTCGCATGTCGGCGAGCAGGGAATTGGCAATTTTTTTTCATATATTAGGTTGACCGTATCGCCTGACAATTATTAATATAGGGACCAATGCCCGGGTCCATCGCCCATCACTTTATTTAATTTTCTACTTTTCTTACACATCATGGCCAATGGAATCTAATTTTTGGTCCCTGTAAATTTTGAAAATTTGCCTATAATTTATACATGACCCAAATGGACAACCTATATTCACCAATAGTTTTATACATTTATATTTATAGGCCACCCCAAATTCGCCTGGCATTTTGTGGACACATGTCTCAACCCGACCCAAATTTGCCAACTTTATTAATCATTTCTTCGTATTGGACAACCCATAATCGCCTCGCAAATAACGCAAGACGTGTTAAAATTATGCGGGCTTTGCCAAATTTGTATACCTTGACCTAATACCTCCCGTTGAATTCGCCAAATAAGGATAGTATAAAAACATTTGATCAATAGAAAAGTTTCAGACTGTTGAGTGCAACTTCTTATTGCATTGGCGAGTAGCAACTGCAATTTAATTTGAGGCAAAGGTAAGTGATACATATTCTTCTGCAACTCTGTAATTTTGAGCTCATTAATATTTAGTGGTAACTGGTAACCACTTAGGGAACACTTGTGACAGGGAGACCTCAGACATGATTTTAGGGCCAATAAATCTAGAATCATATTTATATATATTACAGTCTATTGTCAGTTCTTCAATAATTTAACATTTTTTTTTGTAGTGGAAGTCGTTGGAGAATGGAAATGTCAAACAAAAATAAGGGTAACAAGAATAAGGGTAAGGCTCCTACAAGTCGGGAAAGCCAAGAGAGGCCAGCAAAATGCAGAACCTTATCATTGTACTTTGGTCATGGTTTTGGAAATGTTTCTGTCCAAAATCAGGAAGCTGCTTCATCACAAGTAGATTTTGAAGATTCACAACTTGAAACTACACGACATATTGAAGAGGTAGGAAAAACCTAATATCTCAGATCACGATGAACTTGAAGAGGATTTTCAGTTAAATACCTAGAGTATCCATAATGATATAATCGACCTTGATGAGACTGAGAATGTCAGAGATGATGATGGTGCAGGGAAAAAGAAAAGAAAAAACAATTCAAAAAATGATCGGAAGTGGGAGTTGTGGAGGAAATTTCAAATAGAATGGGTGTCAAAGTATCCATTCATTGAACCGGTGGACAATCCAATTGAAGGTCAACCTCTAGTAGAATGCAGATGTAATATTTGCACCAAAATAAATAAGAAGGAAAAGAGGTTACAGTTAAAAATCAACACCATAGAGAAGCATATGGGTAAAGTTTACGAAAAGAAAACCATAGATGGAGTTGAAAAATCAGTCATAAGATGGAAAACAAAGGATGAATCTCTGCATGTTAGGAATGCAGAATTATATGAATTTCAGCTAAATATACAGACAAACCCTACTCAAGTTAAAGGCTCTATTGAAGCTTGTTTTGGAAAAGCATTAGAAGTAGAACTAATGGGAAAATTTGTTCAGTTAAGTGTTGTTTTTAATATTTTGAGCAGAGGGCATCCTATGATAGACTACCCATCATTGAGTGCTTTATTACACTTTATAAAAGTTCCTAACTATCCTAACAGTCATTGGTCAGTAAATAGTGGATGGGAATGGGCAAGTTGTCTTGTCGATGTTGAAAAAGAGGATCTAAAGGAAAAAATTAAAGAGTCAAATTTTATTGCATTGTCTTTAGACGAGGTTACAGTAGTAGATAATACTTTGTGGGTATGCATGCATGTTTATACTGTACACAATTTTGTCTACCAACCTCATCTACTAACTGTTGGTAAAATGAATGATAATGTGATAGCTAAAAATCTATTTGAACTAGTAAAGAGATCTGTAATTGAATATGGAGGTATAAATGACATGACGATTGCCAATAAGTTGGTGTGTGTTGGAGTGGATGGAGATTCAGTAATGCAAGGCCATAGGGGTGGTCTTTGCACAAAGATACAATCTTCTTGTGCACCCTACGTTACTTCCATTCACTGCATGGCCCACAAAATGAATCTAGCTTTTGGAGTTGTTAGCAAGCATGGTCAAGTACAAAATATTGAAGTTTTAATCAAAGAGCTCTACCAATACTTCTGTCAAAGTCTGAAATGATTGAGGGAATTTCAACACTTTTCCGAAGGACTAACCAACGGGACCAAGCTTCTGAAGGATGATGATACTAGATGGATCTCTTTGGATGGACTAGCGCATCAAGTGTTTTTAGAATATCAATCGTTGCTTGGTCTAATGAACTCAAATCGTGAAGAAGCAGGGCTACCCAAGTTTCCTGAGCTGCTACGAAGGTTATCTAATGTAGAGACACTCTTAACATTAGCAAGTATTCTTCCCCTGCTGGAGGAAATGAGAAATGTAATGAAAAAGGCCCAACAAAGAGCAATGTATATTGTAGATAATGCCGCGCTTCATAAATTGACATGCATGACACTAGATAATCTCTATCGATCATGTGATGATGTAAAATTTGCTAGCTGGCTTAAAATCATAGATTTGGACAATCCTAAAAAATTTTTAAAGATCGGTGTAAATGGGGAGTTATGTGCAGAAGTACGTGGAGTTGAGATACCAATGTACTATTATGTTAGGGTCGAGTGTGAGGAACCAGGAAGGAATAATAGGAAGCGAGTATCAAGTGTTAAAAGGGAAGACTTTACCAAGATCGTTGAGTCTGTAACTACTTCTATGAAGTGCATTTCCTATGATCTTTCCTCAGAGATTAGAGTAAGATTCCCTCCAGTCAAACTACTTGAATCCATGTCTATTGTGTTTCCTCGATATTGGAGTATGAACAATTCGAAGGATTATCGAAATAAGCTACTAACTTTGATAGATCATTTTTGCAAAACCATAGAGTTAAATGGAGTAACTCTAAATGGAATTTTAGATGAATCTCATTTGAGAGAAAAATCAGACCATTTTTCACAGACAATGAGGGAACAATATAATATTATGGAGAACCCCCACAAAGATGGATTGGCAACAAGACTTTGGAAATATCTAGCTGAGAGCAAAATATTGATTGATTCAATATCAAAAAATTTTAAGCTTGATGATTTATGTCTGACCATGATATTGGGGTCAGTGGAGGATGAGAGAGTTTTCAGTGCTTTGGGGTTCCTAAAGTCAAAGCTAAGAAACAAACTAGATAAGAATTTGGAAAATTGCTTGAGGATCTATACATCTAGGTATGAAGTTCATACTTTTCCTTATGACAAGGCACTTAAAGTGTGGAAGAATAAATGTCAGGGAAGAGGGCTGGGCAACATTTCAAACCAAAGTGGGAGTGCCAGAGACAATGATGTGACTTTTATTGAATCATGTACTGGTACTGGTAATGCTAGTGTTGAAATTGATTTAAGTGGAGGTATACAGAGTGCAAAAAACATATCAAAGAACCAAGGAGGCTATGAAATTGATGGCGATGAATCTGAGGATCCCGATAATGAGATGATGTGGCAACTTGAACCTTTGTAGAAGTAGCGAGTCCTAGGTATTTATTAAGCTTTTTGCTGTAGTCTACTGTGACATTGTCAGTTTCTATATCTCATCATCATTCATCAATCATGCATAATATCATATTCCAATGTCAAAATTCAAAAACATGAATGTGGTTGATAATCTCATGATTTCTACAATTAATAATGGTTTTCTTTTGCATTAT
>MU225011.1:1376794-1399112 GCA_018584345.1 Thuja plicata | reverse complement strand
ACATGGAAAAATTAAGTTAATACTCTTAAATAAATCACACACATACATTAAACATTGTTACATTTTTTTGGTTCATAATACATATTATATGATATCACAGATTCACACATCGATTTGGAATGTCAATAGGCATATAATTTATTATTTATTATTTATCATAAGTAAAGTCTAAGGTCTAAGATCTATAGATTTCTTTAAAAAATTACAATTAAACAATATGAAGTCTTCAGATTTCTTTACAAAATTGCAATTAAACAATATTTATGTAGACAATCTATTATCTCACACACTGATAGAAAAATTACAATAATTATAAATAGTCGAACAACAAAATTTTCATTAATTATTTTGAAAATTTACATCACTAATATTATAATATACTTTATAATTATAGAGTTTAACAGTTAACTTTAGACTATAGTCACACCATAAACACCTACAAAATGGGAAGTATGTTTACCCACAAAATGGGTAGTATCCAGATTCTAAACAGTTACAAAATTTGTTGCCACAAGGGCACTGGTTGATCATATAAGAAAAAAAAAAAAAAATGAAATGTGGAAAACCATTTCAAGAAAATAAACACTAAGGGTCTTCATCTCCATCCCTGTCTGAGAAGAATTGTCTATTGAGGATAATCTCCCCGAATTCATCGAGCCAGTTGTAGTCCGTCTCCTTGAAGTTGTCAAGGTTAAACCACTTCCGTAGGAAGTCCCTCCCCAGCCGCGCCCACTTCCAATGCCACGTCAACTGCCTTTCATTAAGGTTTAGTAGGAAGGGTTGCCTTTTCACATTGCTGCCTCGCTGGATAAGCTTTTCAATTTCATCAGCCCAAGGGATACCCAAACCCAGTTCTGCGAATACTATGACTAGGACGTCATCCACCAGAAATTGATCCTTGAAAACCTTCCACAGCAGCATAAGCATGTTTACCTTCTCTCCTCCGAGGTCAAGAAGAGACGCTAGGAAGCAGGACATAATTTGCGTGCTGACGCGGTATCTCTTCTCGTTGTGAATGAACTCATGGCTGAGCACCATCAACACAACATTGTTAATGAAAGAGCCCACTTCCTTGCAAATGGAAGTGAGTACTTTATCTGGTATCCTTCCCAAAAAGGGTTTTTCCTCATCATTAGATGTTGTTATCAACCTAATTGGTGTGTCCATCTCTGCCTAAACTTAAAACCTAAATCTTCAAACTACACAAAAAATTAAAATTCGAGGGCTGAGGTTGAAAGGAAAAAGCAAATTGAAATTGACAAAGAAGCAAGAAAGAATGTCTATTATTAGCCCTATGAATCCATATCTTCCATATCATAAGGTAAATCATTCCCATTAATGTATTAATGCAGGAGTGTGGGAAATTACTAATATAGCCAGTGGTCACTATACTAATAACTACAGTTTGTACTAGTACAATTTGGGAAACCATGCGAATTGTCTGATGGCTAAAGAATGTCACTTCCACTCTGACAAGACATTCATTTCAAGAAATTGTGCCTGAGATAAAACTCTAGCCATTGATCTACATCAATCAATGGTCTCGAATAATACATTTACGAATTAGGGTTCTAAATAAATAGGTTTAAGGTACGTTTCGATGGTATCAATTCTCATAGTTGATAGTACAATGTAGATACCACATGCAATTTCCAAATGTAAATACCACTTGCAATTGTCAGTGACAATGGACAACTCCTCTACCAAAGAGGCGATATTAACTCAATGTGACTGGTAGTCCAGAAATTCTCATTATTAGATGTTTTATGTATTTCCATTTGGCATTTACTAATTTTAGATTTTAGTTTTACTTTAAAGTTTAAAGAATAACTACTTTAAATTTTCACAATTCGACAGTCGCACAGTCACACATGTGACATGATACATGCAAAAGTTAAGTTATATTACTGTCAAATAAATAATGTTAAATAAATAACATGTTGTCATACATTAACAATTTAACATGTGTTTGGTTCATTTTCAATTTCACAAATTATAAAATCACATATGTCACGACTCACACATACATATTTTACAATTAAATCCATTAAAACAAACTAAAATGAAGTTGCAAAGTTTTCATTAATATTTTCTATAAATTTACAATATTCATAATTTCAGAATTGGAGACTTTCACAGTTTCACTTGAAATCCTTACAAAACTTTAAAGAAAAAACCTACAACCTACTACAGTGAGAATTTGAAAATTTTCAGGTGAAGGCCATAGGGACACAACACTAAGGATTTTCCCCTCCATCTAAGTAGAACTTTACAAATATGACAAGCTCTATGAATTTATACAACCATCTGTAGTCCACCAAGTCATCCAACAGAAACCATTTGCGAAGAAAATCCCTACCAATCTGCGCCCATTTCCTATGGTGCATCAACTTTTGAGCATCTAGGTTCAAAAGAAAAGGTTGAATGACCACATCTTCGTCTGTCTCGAAAAGCTTGTGTATATCACTTTCCCAAGGGATCCCCACCCCTAATTTTGCATAAACAACAACCTCAACGACGTCACCCAGGAATTCATGTTTGAATAGCTTCCTTAACAGAAGGAGCATATCCATCTTTTGTCCCCCGAGGTCCAAAAGAGATGCCAAAAAATGAGACGTAATGTCTGTGTTAACTCGGTACCTATCGACATTTTCCAAAAATTGATAGCCTAGCACCATCCTCACAGCCTCATTTGTGAAGGCTCCAAACTCCTTGTAAATTGATTCAAGGGTTTGGTTTGAGACCAGGCCCAAAAAGGCCTTCTGTTCCTCCGCAGATGTGCTTATCAAACAGATAGGAGTGTCCATCTTCAAAAAACAACTACCACAATATCTGAAATTATACTAATACAATCTAAAAACCAAAACCATAGGCAATCTTTCAAGCACTAGCAAAGGCAGACCCAAACCAAATGAGAATTGAAGAAGAAGGAAGCGTAGATCATCTATAAATAGCCCTTAATTCTTTCTCTAACCTAATTAATTCATTTGTCCTTCAAAATTTTGTAAATCTTTCATATTAAAAGCATGAGTGTGTGAAATTAGAAATAGCTAGATTTAGTGTCAGTGATAAAACATTTCTTTTATTAATGACAATTGTGATACATTATCAACCGTCCACCTAAATAGATGTAAGACTTGATACATGTAAATAATGATGTCATTATGTGATGTTGCATTAATTAGATAATAGTTATGGTGTAGATTAATTAAACTTCAACCATTCATCTAGGATCATCAAATGGTCTCAAATAAGACATTTAACATTATAAAATGATGGATGTTACTTTTAGGTTGTGTGTCGATGTAAATTTTTGTGCGTATGGATACCAACATGTGTTTAATCTGCAAACAGTTTATTAGTTGGCATTGGCCCACATGACGCATTGAAAAGTCCCATATTTTGAAAATCAGCAATAAAATATTTATTTTTCCCATACTTAACGATAGATTAGCCAAAATATATATATATATTTTTTCAAAAGGCACATAAAATTTGCCAGCACAAATATTTTTTTTTCCCTTCAACAGAAAATCATTCACCTCATATATTATAGTGTATTTACTTCAAAAGAAAAAAATTTGCCTCACACAATATATATTTTCCCCACATTAATGTATTATTCACTAGGATTTTATGGAATTTTCATTGGGTAGGGAAAAAATCGCCTTTGCCTTTATATTATTTTCCTAGTTTGGAAAAAAAATTCACCATCATCAAGAATTTTTTTTCCCTAAATTAATGTGCGATTCGCCAAGATTTTACACTTTTTCCTAGGAGGGGGTTTCTTAAAGTTATCCCTGCACTAGACTTTACCAACTGTTTGGCCTCCTCCACTGTAATACTTTTTGAGCTGGGATCATAGGCTTTTAGAGCTTGCAAGGCTTCATCTCCCGGTGTGGTGCCCTCTGTAATTTGCAATTGACTGCATATTTCTTTCTGCATTCTCCAAATGAGAAAAATCTTAAACTCATCTCTTTTGATGAAGTCATCATCACTCAAAAGTTCTTCTTGGTATATCCCCATCTCATCTTTGCACAATTGCAGGGGAAATTCAATTTCTTCCTGGCTCTCCTTCTTACCCTCTCTGATGCTTTTTCTTAATTGGTGATGGTAATGTCTATCACCAGTGACTAGAGTAGCTACTCTGTCCTTTTTCTTTTCCTGCTATTTCAGCCTAGAGGATTCTCCCTCCTTTGTTCTCTGCCTCTTTGGATGAGGCTCACTTGTTACCTCTGTGTCTGGAACCTCTGCCCTCTGCTTAAAACTAGGTGGCTCAATTATCTGGGGAGGGCTATGTTATTCATAAGATCCCTCACTAGCCTCTCCATACTCAGAGGATGAATACTCTCTGGGAACTTCCTACTTCTCCAACTGATTTGCAAGTTGACTGTATAGAGTGTCATACATGTCAATCATTCTAGTGATCCTGGACATGTAAGGTAGAACAAGGAAGTATCCTCCAAATGCAATCCCTGCCTTCTTTAGTATCACTTCCAAATCCATCAAGTCCCATAATTTCCCATTTCTTTTCTCTATTTCCTGTTCACCAATTACATTTCTGATGATGTCCTCTTCATCACATCTTTCATGTTCTTGAATAGTGCTAATACTTGGAATCAATAATTTCTTTGCATTTTTAATGAAATCCTCTAGGTCTAAATATCTAAATTGGGTAGTACCCATCTTGTATTGATTCAATGACTTGTTAATACCATCCAAATCTTTCTTCCCAATAACAAAATCATAGATTTTGATTTTTCTTGGTGTAAAAGTCCATTTTTTGTGACAAGCCAGATGCTCTTTGTCTATCCACACCTGCTGCCAAATAAATTCCATGAGTGCAATCCTTGGAGGAACAAATTTTGGGAGTACATGTGGAGGCTGAGGAAATCCATATACCCTAATCAAAGTAAAAGTCTGCCCAAAAATAGAAATCACCCAAATTAGGATCTTGAGGCCACTTATCCACATACTCACAAGGCCTTAGAAGCCTTAACACCTTGACAGACAATGTGGTAATATTTACACTAAGATGATTTAAAATTGGGTGAACAATCTAGTTCTGAAACCCACAAAATTCATGCTCATTAGAAGTGTAGTTCCAAACCCTAATCCATAATTGTACAGTATTTGGTTGGCCATTAATGATTGTTCTAGCTCTCAACAAGATTAGATGGATCAATAGAGAATAATGCATAAAATGAGGTTTCTTTCTCTTTTGTATACTCATGAATAACATACAAAATATAATCATAATTAGTATTGACATGGGAATTTTGTATATCTAGGATGATCATTAGGAGATCCATAGGCATTTTTTCAACATCCCCATCTAGCCCTAACACTCTGCACAACCCGTATGCCAAATATTTCATGTAGAAATGCAAATCCTTGAAATCATAAGGTGCATTCATACCGCTGGGTAAGGGAGCTACATACTTTCTCATTTTTGGCATAAAATTGGGGATTGAACTCTTGAATAAATTGATTTCTTTCTTATATATTTCTCTCTCTTTTTCCAAATTAATCTTTGTAGATGAAGAATAGTAAATGCCAAAGGCCTTCATGAAGGAACTTTTGTTTACGGAGACTTAGGCAGACCAATCTTTATTCCTGATAGTTCTTGATATTGGATCATAGGCCCTAGCCAGTTCTACAAGAAAATCAACATCTAAAAACACGTCTGTGACTATTAACTTCTCCAAACCCAATTTCTAAGCATTACAGATAGGAATTTTCCTAACTCTATTACTATAGAAGTAATTGAAGAGATGATAACTAGAAAAATTTGGAGTTACAGGGTCTCTAAAATTTGCCATGTAGTCAAAGAAGATCTCATCAATAACCTTTTTGTTCTGAGTGGACCTAGGGAGCAACGTGATGAATTCATCTACAAAATTTTTCTTTACTTTCTTCTCTTCTCCTGTATCTTTAATGCCTTCATTGGATGAGGCCTTGCTAAACTCTGGTTGACTCATTTTTGCTGCTTCTTCAAATCTTCCTTTCTGAATAAGCTCTTCTTAAAAAATTCTCTGTGACTTCTCAATTACTTATCACACTTTTCTGAATTTTTTGGTAAGTGAAAGATAGAAGTGTTGTGTCTATATAACATTCATCAATAAATGCAACCAGCTCATTGAGATCTCAAAGTATCGCTGTTCAGTCACCTTAACATTCACTCTGCATGTATCAGGTTTAATTCTAAGCTAGCTATGGCGTGCAAAACTGACATGCAATTCAATTTTGAAAAGAGAGTGGAAAAAGGCCATCATTATTCTTTTTGCTTTTAAAATTCCCAAAAAATCTCAGAGTTTGTTAATAAAAACCTGGATGAAAACTGATTGGCTAGAAACCCTTGCTTTTTCCACCTCAACAGAGTACTTTAACCTGTCAGGATCTCCTATTTTTCCTCATCACCTAAGACTTCAACCATTCATTACATGGAGATCACGCAACAACAAGTTTCTTAGAATCTCACCATGCTTGGCTTGACAATAGTTTTATCTCAAGATTTAGAGATAAGGCTCTTCTCTGGTTCGCTGAATGCCTGACTAACACCATGGTCTATCTCGAGATTGAGAAACTACCACATATCTTATAATCTTTGAATGGTAGCTCTAACCATAGTTTCTTTGTGAGATCCCACGACAAGGCTTTTCATTACTAATTTTAACTATCTTCTCCCAATCTCTAGATGTTAGTGACAACTGTGATCATATTCTGAGATTAAGTGACTAAAGGATCTCTTGATCACTACATGTTTCTCTTTTAACTGTCAAGATTACGAGATCACTGTGAACCTTCTTTTCTCTCCTAATCTCGTAATGTTTCAAATAGCTTTGATTAAATAG
This sequence comes from Thuja plicata, assembly GCA_018584345.1. Classification (NCBI taxonomy): domain Eukaryota; kingdom Viridiplantae; phylum Streptophyta; class Pinopsida; order Cupressales; family Cupressaceae; genus Thuja; species Thuja plicata. Next base: position 1,392,258 of record MU225011.1, on the reverse strand, counting down.
GAGATTGAGTGCACACCACCCATCTTGTGAACCTCCAGAACACGTGTCAACATCTTGTCAAATCTCAGCCCTATATCTCATGATCCCTAAATTCTTTGTCCTTAACTTAGGTTATTTGGAGATTTAATGATAGCCACACATCTGAATTATAATCAATGGTCACTGCTTAATCTCTTAAGATTTTGATTAATTCTAGTTATGTTCTAAGATTATGCCACCATCATAGCTCTTGTAATATCTAAATAGAAGCTTTAACCATAATTTGATTATGAGATTCAAAGATAAAGGCTTTCTCTAAATTGTTGAATACTTGGCTTAACTCACGAGATCTAGTGATAGCCTTTGATCCTTAGTAGCATCGATGTTCCACACTTGATCTCTAGATATCAAAAGCCATAGCCACTACTTCATGAGATTCAGGGAAATAACATCATCATTAATTCTTTTACTTTGTCACTCAATCTCCAGATGTTATATACTTGACCATGATCTTTACAAGATTCAGAGATAACCTCTTCGCCAGATCGCTGAATATATAGACTTAACTGCCAACTTCACGAGAATGAGAGAAATCCTTTTTGTCAAGTCGCTTAATAATTAGAACTAACCACTAATATTTATGAGATTTAGAGACTCAAAGGAAATAAAGAACCATGTGCAAAAAATTGGGCGATTATGAATATTAACTTGAAAACATAAGAACTAGGGCATGACATGGCAATTTTAGAAGATAAAAACCCTACAAAAAACAAATAAGATCTAGGGTTTATGATTTTCAGACATTTTTGAAGAAGGATTTCCTTGAGACACAAACATTTTCAAAAATTTTGTAGGAACATTGAAACTACTAGATGCAGAGGCACAATTTATTTGACACCAAGAACACAATTTTAAGACATCTTAGAAAACCTAAAATATACCCAACAGTGGCTCTATGTGAGGATGCTTGAAAGCAAATTCATGGAAAGAACCTAGAACTCTGGGATGCAGACCACAACCACACTAACCTACCACCAAAAAAAACACACACAATAGGAAGAAAACACACATGTACATAGATTACAAAACTAACGTGCATGGAAAGAAGAGTTAATTAAAGAAAGGCTTTAGGAATTGTCCATGCACTAACAATTCCAATACCTTATTATCAAGGTTCTTTATAAAATATGATTCCTTGCCATGTATCTGATGAAGAATGTAAGGTCCTAACCAAAAGGATTCAATTTTTTTGTGTTTCCCTTTATCCTCAGCCCTAGCATTCCATTACAATACCATGTCATTTGGCTGAAATTTTCTACTACTGGCCCTTTTGTCAAACATATACTTCATCTTCTATTGAATTCTTACATTATTCCTTTGTCCTTCCCTTCTGATCTCATCAAGCTCAATCAATTGAACCATTCTATCATGTAAAGCATCATTTACTTCCAAGTCCTGATCCATGATAAATTTATATACAGGAAGTAAATTATTCACAGGTAACCTGGTTTTGCACTCCATATACCAGCTCAAAAGGTGACTTGCTAGTAGCCTTTTTTACTATTACTCTATCAGCCCACAAGGCTAATTTCAACTTTCAATGCCAGGTCCTCTTGTTTGTCTCCAAGGTTTTCTTCAAAATTTGCAAAATGCGTTTGTTACTCGATTCTGTCTGTCCATTTGCTTGTGGATGGTATGGAGAGGAATATGATATCACAATTCCATTTTCATCACAAAAATCCTGAAACTCTCCAGACCTAAAGCACTTAGCATTATTTGTTACCAATTTTAGGGGGACACAAAATCTAGTCAGGATATTATCCATAAAAAATTCAATCACAACTTTACTGGTTGCTCCCTTTGTAATAATTTCCTCAATCCATTTTGTAAAATAATTTGTGGCAACCAGGATCCAACTATGTCCACCACTAGATTTCTCTGCAAATTCTCTAATAAAATAAATTCTCCACATGGAAAAAGGGGCCTAAGCTTGTACTAGATTCAATAATAAAGCACATGAATATTTCACATTTTTGTACAAACTTGAAAGAATCTTTGAACACATATGGCCAAAAATAACCAGCCCTTAGAATTTTGTGGGTAGCCGTCCTAGTAGAAAAATGTCCACCACACAAGTTAGCATGCATCTCATTTAACACTATATCAGCCTTCCTTTCATCTAAACACAACAAGAGCACACCATCCCTATCTTTCCAATACAATTCTCCTTGTATTAATGTGTACTTCTGGGCTTGCAGTCTGAGAGTTCTCTTTTGATTATTAGCCATGGCATCAAGGCACTTTACATTTTTAATGAAGTATACAATATCAGTATACCAAGGCTATCTTTCAATGGTAGTTAGTGAGAGGTCTTGTAACTCCACATTATTTACTTGCACCAAATCCATATTCTCCTCAATCATAAGCTTTGCTAAACCTAATCCTCTTACCAATTTTTTGATATGGATTTCTAAATTGAACTCTTGAACCCTATTAATCCATTTCCATATTTTTCCAATAACTTTTGACTGGGTGAAAATATCCTTTACTACTACATGAGGCACATATGCAATCACTTTTGCACATACCAAACAAGGTCTTAATGACTTTACTACCTTGACTAATGCATATGCTTGTTTCTCCATCACCTCATAATTTAACTCTACAAATTAGAGAGACTTGCTGAAAAATGCAATAGGATGTTCATGCCCTTCCTCATCCTTTTGCAATAATACATCAGCAATGGTAGGAAAAGATGCAAAAGAAAAAAAGTGACAATGGTTTAGTATAATCAGGAGACCTTAAAACAGGGGCTTCCAGAATTGCTTTCTTGATTTTCTCAAAGGCAGACTGTGCCTCTTCATCCCACTGAAACTTTGCATCCTTCTTTAAAAAATGTATTATAGGTTTCACAATCTCTGTGAAATTAGCAATGAAACTTCTAACAAAATTAATCTTTCCTAAGAAAGACTGCACTCCTTTGACATTCTTTAGAGCAAGGACATTTTGGATGGCCTCTATCCATTCTGGGTCAATCCTTACTCCTTTCGATACAATATGCCCTAGCAACTTTCCTTCTGTGACTACAAATTGATACTTTTTAGGATTCAATGAGACACCATGTTGAAAGGCTTTATTGAACACCTTCTCGAGATGACCACAATGATCTTCTACCCTTTTGGAATATGTTGTTAGATCATTCTGATAAATTACCATAAATAAGTCCACAAATTCTTTAAATGCAACATCCATAGCTCTTTGGAATGTTTCCCCTGCATTCATAAGACCAAATGACATCCTGATATATACATGTCCCGCAAGGAGTAGTAAATGCAGTTTTAAACTACTCTGACTCTTTCACCAATACTTGGTTGTACCCTAAGAAACCATCCATCATTGACAATAGTTCACAACCAGTAACCTTCTGGAACATTGCCTCCATGTTAGGAAGAGAATAGTTGTCTTTTAGAGATGCAAGGTTTACATTTCTGAAATCAACACACAACCTATATCACCATTTTTCTTCCTTACCGGGACCAAGTTGGAAACCCAGGTTGAATGTCTTATAAGTTGTATAGTTCCTGCATCCCTCAACCTCATTAATTCCTTTTGCATCTTGGGAGCTAATAATGGGTTAATTGGTCTTTGTTTTTGTCTAAAAGGTTTAACATCTAGTTTTAGTGGGATAACATGTTGAAAAAGGTCCTCCCTATAAGATTTTAAGTCCTCATATGACCATGCAAACACTCGCTTATGTTTTCTCAATAATTTGTCTTAAAATGGGAGTCCAAATTTGTTCCAATAGATACATTTTGGGGTGTTGTTTCAGATCCCAAATTCACCTCTTCTAGGTCTTCAATTTTAGCATTGCTCCTCTTAGACATGTAATTATCTTGATCACTAAACAATGCCTATAATTCCACCAGCCCTTTGGGGATTTGATTAGAACTTCTGTTGAACAACCTCATTGCCAAAGACCATGTCCCTACCATCAACCACTTCTACTAAGGCATTACAGTATACATGTTGGCCTTCAAAAGGGTCAAGACACCAGATAAACCTAAGGATATCTTGGTCATCCTCAAAAACTTTCCAAATGTATACATTGTCTAGCACCACAAGCCTACTCTTGACTTCCAAAATAGATACTCCATTCAAGGTCGAATCATCATTTTTTAAAGAAACATTTTCTTGAAAATGAGCCATAATATTCTTCGACCTCTCTACCCAATTAATGTTGAAAGCATCAAACAATTCTATCTGATCCCATACTGCATGTTTATAAAATTTTAATTTATCATTTTTTACAGCACATTTAGATCTAACTTGTGCTACAACCAACTCAGAATCTCCAAAAACCTTTAAGCACCTAATACCATGCCTAGTTGCAATGTCTAACCCCAAACATAGGGTTTTATATTTAGCAGTATTGTTTGTACATAGAAAAGCTAACAAGAAGGAATATTTGAAAGTTGTACCTGATGGAGAAATGAATAGGACACCACCCCCGACCCTTCCTTGGAACAAGATCCATCAAAATAAATCTTCCAAAAGACACTTTGTTGTGTGCACAATTCTTCCACTAGTGGATCAGTGTTCTTGCATTCTGGAAGGATCTTCTCCACTTTGAAGTTCTCCTTGTCCACCTCCACTCAATAATTGAGAATGTCATTTCACACATTTTCAATAGTCACTGGTGCTCATGGCTCCCTATACAATTTCACTTCATTCCCATTTATTGGGATTGATGCATAAGATAAATCTAATTGTACATTACCTCCTACTACTTCAACCCACTGTCTTGACAACAACATACCATAATGGGGTTGGGTATCCACAAAAACTATATCTATCTTGTATGTGGCTTCAAAAAAGATAGCTATCTTTACCTCAACTCCCTTTAGAGTTCCCACTACAAGGACCTCTTTTTTTTCCATGGCATAACATCTCCCATAACAAGTATCTACACTCATCCCTAATTCTTTCACCACTTCATATGGCATGACATTTGCGGTAGCACCAGAGTCAATCGTGCAATTTTTTACAAGCTTGTTGTTTATCAACAAAGTGACATAGAAGAGATCTACTTGAGAGGGTTCTTGGGTAATAATATTACCCACATAAAGTATATAGGGGTCTTTGGCTCAAAGACAACCTCCTTCTTCTTACTCTCCTTTTTTGCAATAGAGACATCTTCTATTCCTTTAAAAAGTGACATTGCAGCTTCTCTATGCTCTTTTATTTTCAACATTTCCATCAGGGGAGCTAATACTTTCATTTGTGTAAGAGCATGCCTCATACCAAATGTAGGCAATTCAAAAAATATATCATTTGTTCTCTTACCTTTCTTTCCCTTGTCAGTAGTAATTTGTTCATCTAATTTCACTTCCTCCTCCTTTTGGGGAGAAGAGGATTCTCCTTGTTTATTAGCTTCCTTCTCCTTTTTATCCTTGGCTGGAGATTCAGCAGCAACCTCTAGGGAATCTTCTCTGATAAATACAAAAGCAGGTTTGCCTTGACTAGGTTCCACCCTTCATTTATCAAGTTATAGGAACTTCTAGCTTGGTTGATTGTTGCTAAGGTTAAGGACCTTTTCTCTTCATCACTTGGCAGTCTAAAATGAGGATGTTCTTTATCATCATTCACAACATTGATGATATTTCATAATACAGTACCAATTTCCTCATTTGAATCAGATAAAATTTGTTGTTGGTCTTCTTGGTATTTTCTTCTCCTACTATTTACATCATCAGCAAGTTTCTCATCTTTAGAAGACCATGATTTAGCACGTCTTTTCATAGAGAGCATATTCAAAGTGAGGTCTTCCTATGTTGAACATGTCTGTTCACTACCACCCTCCATTTGTACAGCTAAGGCCTGTGCTACAACACACTGGAAAGAAGAGTGAGACATATTACAAGAAACACACCAAGGGGTATTCTCCACACTATTTGTAGTATTTCTCTTTAAAGGATTAGGGGTTTCCTTTGTCTTTTGGTTCTCTTGATTCTTTGTAATAGGCTTGCTATATTTCTAATTGGTTATGTATGGAATGTCTCTCAAATTTGGATATCTATCATATCTCTGATACTGATGTTTATTATCCTGAGAACCTTTGTCATTTTGATCAATTTTTGCAGTATGGTCTTTTACCGCGCTCATCAAATTGTCCACCCTATCCTCTTCCTTGGTAGCCTTACTTGTCTGCCCTTTTGTATCCTTCCATAATTTTCTATCCTCTCTTTCCCATTCTCCCTAAGGCTTGTCTATTGCTTTCAATATCTATGGTTGTCTTATAAGCATCCCTCAGAGTGTGTGGGTTCTTATCCCTAAGAAGGTAAGACATCTTTCCATCAGCAACATTGAAGTATGTGGTTAAACACACTTGCTCATCTAGTCTTAACACTTGAAATAACTTTTTCATTGCTTTCTGAAATCTATTATTGAAATTGGCCATACTTTCATTGGGGAACTTCTTAATATTATTGAACTCATTCAACATGTAACCTGAATTAACATGTTCATGGTATTATTTCCTAAATCATGTGACAAATTCATCCCAAGATGTTATACTACCCTCCAAAAAATTTCTAAACCAGTCCCTAGCATCTTTAGTCATAGATTGGACAAAAAGCTTCATTATGACATCCTCATGCTCAATCTCAAAATCAATAATCTTGTCAGTGAAAGCTTTTAGGTGTTCTTCACAAGTTATAACATTATTACCAGTAAACTTGGGGATTCGATCTCTTACCTCATTTGGGATGACATTTGGATGACTAGGGATGCCATCAAAAAACAATGGACGGTATATATCCAAATGAACAAGTCTCCTCTTAAAATTATTGAGGTTTTGAGCTCCATTGCCTCTAGCCAAGGCATTTTGATTCACCATATTGCCCATGGTACCACCAACTGGTGGAACTCCAGAACTTTGATTTTGGGTAGGTTGAGGAAAACTTTGCTTAGAACCAGAAGCTTGAGCATTAGACTTTGAACCACTCGGTGGGTTTTGTGATACAATCCTAGTGGTAATTGGCATTGAGATACTGTCAGTAGTATTTATAGTAGCATGTAGGAAAGCAATTTTCCTTTTCATCTCAGTTGTAGTAGCTTCTAACTCCATTTTTTCTAATTGCTTATCCATATCTTCCTTAATTTTTCTAGCCTTCTCCAGTTCCATGTCAACTTGAGACATACCATCAGGGGTAATTTTTCCTTGCTTGGGTTCATTTATACTCACACCACCCATTTTCTACTTACCCTCGTCAGACGCATCCTTGTTATTTTTCTTGAGCTCAACATTTTTCTTAATCTCTGATGGATGCAACTGCCTCAAAATGGGCTCATCACCTTCAAATTCATATTTCTTAGAATTTGATTCATTATTGTCACCTTGTTGCCTCAAAGCTCCAATATCACTAAACAAGTCCTTATCTAGACCCTTGAACTTTTTATTGAAACTTCTAGCCTTAAGCTCATTATTCTTCATTTCCCTCAAGAGTTCTTGTCTTTCCATTAACTCATAGATCTCCTACTCACATCTCTTTCTTCTGTTGTCTATTTCCAACAACTACTCACGGTCCTTTTTTCTTAAAGCCATCACTTCATCACACAGTTTAGCAGAATCATAAGATACAGTTTCAACATCAAAAGTTTCTCCTTGTTGGTCCAAACTGTCTCATGCACGGAAGAACCTTATATAAGTAATTTCTTCATCCCGAGGGGGATCAAAATATATATTAGCTACATTAGGGTCGAGTGACCTAGGAGGCTTAAAAATCTCAGAGGATGATAAGGCTTTCTCAAGGCTAGGGGTCTGGATTCTTCTTCTGGATATTTTGGGGGAACTAGGGTCAGACCCACCTCTCCTAGACCATTGCCTTCTACTAGGTGTATGGAGCTCTTCTCCTAAATTAATTTCAGCGCTATTCTTAAAATAAGACCTGGCATTTCCTTGTCGACTCATTGTAAATCTAACAAAACACTTTAATAATTTCAATGTACTATACCAGCAACTAGAATGCACAGAACTCAGAGTCACCACCTACACAATGTATGGAAAACTTCACAAAATGGTCAAGAAATGGAACAATAGACAATTAATTATTGTGAATTTAAAATTCTACCGTTAAATATCCACTTCTCCCCAGTAGAGTCACCAATTTTTTAGTGCTTTTTATTGCAGATGTTTATAACAAATCTTGCAGATGTTAATAACTAATATTATGCATAACTCTATAAACTCAAAGATGCATATGGCAATAACAAACACTAATGCAATAAGGATTCTCATCCTTCTTCCCTTTGTGCTTCAAGCTCAGGCAGGTGTACCTTAAGGATTCACTTCTCCAAGGAATCAACAACAATATTTGTATTCTTCAACACAAATCATAAACATTTATGCTCTTCAAACATAAACTAAAGGATTATTTAAAATTTAAGGATTGATGATAACTACCTATCAAGTATAGACCAGTGTCTAATCTAGGGCAAAGAGTCAAATGAATATACATTCATAGAAATCTTCTAATATCAACACACCCAGAACCCAAATGAAATACCCTGCAAATCATTCTTCACATTTCCATACCCAGACATCAAATTCTCATGTAAATCTTGAATCCCATGGAACAACCCTTAAGAATTACCCTTCCCTTGAAAGAAACTCAAGAATAATCCCACAATTTACCTTGTAAATAGTGTATTAAAATTTGTCTTACAAATTCAGTACACAAGAATTCAAAAATTAATATAGGAAGACATCATAAATGTGCAAAGGAATTCCACTGTATTTTCATTAAAATTCTCTCTATTTCAATACATTCAAAATGAACAAAACTCTAAAACAAGACTAAAATAAGAAAGCTATCTTGTAGTTGTGAATTCACCATCCTTGAATTTTACAAAAGCCTTGCTATTTCTATTATTCACTAGCCATCTTGGAATCCTGGGAGAATCAAGATGCAACAATCTTTGAATGGCTAGGAAAAGAAAAAAATGCTAAAAGACAAAAATAGTTATAATCATTTGCCATCGGTGGAGAGGAAAACTTGAGTAGCTCTTTGTAATCATCCCGAAGGTTTAACAATTGGCATCTTTGTCTGTAGATGTTCAAGGTAGCTTCTAAAAGTTGTTGTGAGAATAGTGACTACCTACATGACTAACATATAATATTATTTGAGATAATTACCCTCCCTGTGCTCATTGATCAGGTGCCAAGTGTCATTCAATCATCTTCCATTACCTCCAAGTTTTTTGTTGTCTACTTTTTCTTATTTGGATTTGTGCTTTTGTCCCACATTGCAACCTCCTCCTCTGTTGGCCATTCAAAACTCTTAATGCCATGTAACTATTTAATTTTTCTTTCCCACCTAGCATCGGTGATAGCCCTTGTATCTGCCACAAACTTGGCACAATCTGTTTCAGCTTTACAAATATCATCCAGGACCTTATTATATTTGTTCATATTCAAAGAATTATCCTTAGCTAGGAAAGATTCTTGCTTTGGCAACAATGCATCAAAATCATTTCTCCACTCCTTGACACCTTTTACTTCATCACTCTCATTGTGTATAGAAGGGACATATTTTATGAAATCAGGGCCAAACATATTCAATTTTGACTTTACTTGATTTGTCTTTCCCTTAAAAAAGGACAAGGATGTACCAATATACTCAATCATTTCCCCAACCTAATTTACTGACTCAAGAATATCTAGGTTGTGGGGTTGTAGTGCTTCTAGTCTCTCAAATAAAGAGCCCCTGCAATACCATACACTAAACAGTGGATCCAAAGTTACTATTGCATCCTTTACATCCTTGTTAATATCATGCAAATTATTGTAAGATTTGTGGACTGCATCCAATTTTCCTTTTATTACTTCAATTCTATGTTGCAAAATATTGATCAAGGCAATGAGGACAACCTCATTCTTGTCCTTGTCAAATTTCTCAGTTGCTTGAATAGGTTGCTCAGTGATGAGAGGTTAAATAACCTCTATTTTCTGAACCTGAGGGGGAATAGCCTTAAGAGCCTCTTCTAATTTGTTTCTCAAATCATCCAGTTCATCCTCTAACACCTTGATCTTCATCATATCCTTCTCCCTGTCTTTGGCCTTGAGGAAATTTCTTCATCAAAAAGCCTTCCATATCTCTTGGATAGGTGTTCTTCCTTGGCTTCATTTAAGTGGAAAAAATGTGTGACAACCTTAGAGACTTTGAATTCAAATGTATTTTGTACTTTTCAGATAAGCTTATCCCTTTGCCACATTTACTAGGGAAGGCTTTTTCATCCTTGGAGATAAGGACTACATGGCAAGAGTTTGAGATCTAGGGTCATAGCCACAACCTCTGATCATATCTCCTATTTGAGTCTCAGAAGATAATTGAGCCTCTAGTTGCCTACTTATTTGATCTATGATAAAAGCTAATTGTAGATCCCACCCTAGTACAAGCAACTTCCCATTAGACTTTATCAAATGTCTAGCCTCCTCCACTGTAATACTTTTTGAGATGGGATCATAGGCTTTTAGAGCTTGCAAGGCTTCATCTCTCAGTGTGGTACCCTATATGATTTTCAATTGAATGCCTATTTCTTGTTGCTTTCTATGAATGAGAAAACTCTTAAACTCATCTCTTTTGATGAAGTCAACATCACTCAAAAGTTCTTGGTATATCTCCCTCTCATCTCTGCACAATTGGAGGGCCAATTCAATTTCTTCCTGGCTCTCCTTCTTCTTACCCTCTCTGAAGCTTTTTCTTAATTGGTGATGGTAATGCCTATCACCAGTGACCAAAGCAGCTACTCTGTCCTTTTTCTTTTCATGCTCTTTTAGCTTAGAGGATTCTCCCTCCTCTATTCTCTGCCTCTTTTGAGGAGGCTCACTTGTTACCTCTGTGTCAAGAACCTCTGGCCTCTGCTCAAAACCAGTTGATTTAGCTATCTGGGGAGGGCTATGTTGTTCATAAGATCCCTCACTAGCCTCTCCATCCTCAGAGGATGAATACTCTTTGGGCACTTCCTGCTTCTCCTCCAACTGATTTACAAGTTTATTGTATAGAGTGTCATACATGTCAATCATTCAGGTGATCCTGGACATGTAAGGTAGACCAGGGAAGTATCCTCCAAATGCAATCCCTGCCTTCTTCAGTTGCACTTCTGAATCCATCAAGTCCCATAATTTCCCATTTCATTTCTCTATTTCATGTTCATCAATTATATTTATGATGATGTCCTCTTTATCACATCCTTCATGTTCTCGGATAGTTCTAATACTTGGAATCAACAATTTATTTGCCTTTTTGATTAAATCCTCTAGGTCTACATATCTAAATTGGGTAGTACCCATCTTGTATTGATTCAACCACTTGTTAATCCCATCCAAAGCTTTCTTCCCAATAAAAAACTCATAGATTTTGAATTGTCTTGGTGTAAAAGTCCCTTTTCTATGAGGAGCCAGATGCTCTTTGTCTATCCACACCAGCTACCAAATAAATTCCATGAGTGAAACCCTTGGAGGAACAAATTTTAGGAGTACATGTGGAGGCTGAGGACATCCATATACCCTAATCAAAGTAAAAGTCTTCCCAAAATAGAAATCACCCCAATTATGATCTTGAGGCCACTTATCCACATACTCACAAGGCCTTAGAAGCCTTAACACCTTGACAGACAGTCTGGTAATTTTTACACCAAGTAGATTTAAAATTGGGTGAATAATCTAGTTCAGAAACCTATAAAATTTGTGCTCAATAGAAGTGTAGTTCCAAACCCTAATCCATAATTATACAGGATTTGGTTGGCCATTAATGATTGTTCTAGATCTCAACATTTGTGTATTAAAACTATTGACATTATGGAACAAGATCAAATGGATCAATAGAGAATAATGCATAAAATGAGGCTGCTTGTTCTTTTGTATACTCATGAGACCCTCATGGATTTGGTCAATCACATTCTGAATATAATCATAATCAGTATTGACATGGGAATTTTGTATATCCAAGATGATCATTAAGAGATCCGTAGGCATTATTTCAACATGCCCATCTAACCCTAAGACTCTGCACAACCCGTATGCCAATTATTTCATGTAGAAATGAAAATCCTTGAGTTCACAAGGTGCATTCATATGGCTGGGTAAGGGAGCTACATAATTCCCCATTTTTGGCATAAAATTGGGGATTAAACTCTTGACTATATTGATTTCTTTCTTATATATTTCTCTCTCTTTTTCCAAATTAATCTATGTAGATGAAGAATAGTAAATACCGAAGGCCTTCATGAAGGAACTTTTGTCTAAGGACACTAAGGCATATTGATCTTTCTTCCTAATAGTTCTTGATACTGGATCATAGATCCTAGCCAGTTCTACAAGAAAATAAACATCTAAAAACATGCCTGGGACTATTATCTTCCCCAAACCCAATTTCCAATCATTACAGACAGGAATTTACCTAACTCTATTACTATATAAGTAATTGAAGAGATGATAACCAGAACAATTTGGAGTAACCGAGTCTCTATAATTTTCCATGTAGTCAGAGAAGATCTCATCACTAACCTTTTTTTTTTGAGTGGACCCAGGCAGCAACACGATGAATTCATTTGAGAAATTTTTCTTTACTTTCTGCTCTTCTCCTGCATCTTTAATCCTTTCAATGGATGAGGCCTTGCTAGACTCTGGTTGACTCATTTTTGCTGCTTCTTCAAATCTTCCTTTTTGAATAAGCTCTTCTTATAAATTTTTATTTGACTTCTCAATTTCTTATCACACTTCTCTCAATTTTTTGGTAAGAGAAAGATAGAAGCGCTGTGTCTATATAACATTTAGCAATAAATACACCCAGCTTGTTGAGATTTCAAAGTATCATTGTTCAATCATCCTAGCATTCACTCTATATGTATCAGGTTTAATTCTCAGCTAGTCATGGCGTGCGAAATTGACATGCAATTCAATTTTGAAAAGAGAGTGAAAAAGGCCATCATTCTTCTTTTTTCTTTTAAAATTCCCAAAAAACCTCAAAGTTTGTTAAAAAAAACCCTAGATGGAAATTCATTGACTAGAAACCCTCACTTTTTCCACCTCAATAGAGTACTTTAACCTGTCAGGATCTCCTATCTTTCCTCATCACCTAAGACTTCAACCATTCATTACCTAGAGATCACACGACAACAAGTTTCTTAGAATCTCACCATGCTTGGCTTGACTATGGTTTTATCTCGAGATTCAGAGATAAGGCTCTTCTCTGGGTCACTGAATGCCTGACTAACACCATGGTCTATCTTGAGGTTGAGTGACTACTACATATCTCATAATCTATAAATGGGAGCTCTAACCATAGTTTCTTCATAAGATCCCACGACAAGGTTTTTCATTACTAATTTTAATCGTCTTTACCCAATCTCTAGATGTTAGTGACAACTGTGATCATATTTTGAGATTAAGTGACTAAAGGATCTCTTGATCATTGCATGTTTCTCTTTTAACTGTCAAGATTACGAGATCCTGAGATAATTGTGAATGTTCTTTTCTCTCCCAATCTCGTAATGTTTCAAACAACTTTGATTAAATCAAAATATTGAGCCCACACCACCCATCTTGTGAACCTCCAAAACACGTGTCAACATCTAGTCAAATCTCAGCCCTGTATCTCATGATTGCTTAATTATTTCTTCTTAACTTAGTTTATTTGGAGATTCAACGATAGCCACACATCTGAATTATAATCAACGGTCACCGCTTAATCTCATAAGATTTTTCTTAACTCTTGGCATGTTCTAAGATTGAGCGACCATCATAGTTTTAGTAATCTCTAAATAGAAGCTTTAACCACAATTTGATTATGAGATTCAGAGAAAAAGGCTTTCTCTAAATCATTGAATACTTGGCTTAACTCGCCTTAACTCATGAGATCTAGTGATAGGCTTTGATCCTTAGTAGAATCAACGGTCCACACTTGATCTACAGATATTAAAAGACTTAGCTGCTACTTCATGAGATTCAGCGAAATAACATTATCATTAAGTCTTTTACTTTGTCGCTCAATCTCCATATGTTATATACTTGACCGTGATCTTTATGAGATTCAGAGATAACCTCTTCGCCAGATCGTTGAACATTTAGACTTAACTGCCAACTTCATGAAACTTAGAGAAAGCCTTTTCGCTAGGTCGCTTAATAATCATAACTAATCGGTGATCTTTACAAGATTTAGAGACTTGAAGGAAATAAAAGAACCATGTGTAGATAAGGGGCGATTATGAATGTCAACTTGAAAACATAAGAAATAGGGCATGACTTGGCAATTTTAGAAGATAAAACCCTACCAAAAACAAATAAGATCTAGGGTTTATGGTTTTCAGACATTTTTGAAAAAGGTTTTCCTTGAAACACAAATTTTTTTAGAAATTTTGTAGGAACATTGAAACTACTAGATGTAGAGGCACAATTTATTTGACACTAAGAAAAGAATTTTAATACATCTTAGAAAACCTAAAATATACCCAACAAAACTCATTGACCCATGTTTCATGAGTATTGGTTCACTCGAACCCATCTCTCATGAGAATGAATGGAACACTTAGGTCTCATTGGATCTAGGTGAAGCACTTAGCACTCATCACCTAGATCCAATGAGTGCTAAGTGTTTCATTCATTCTCATGAGAGATGGGTTCGTGTGAACCACTACCCACGAAACATGGGTCAATGAGTTTGACTCAAAAAACTATACAGTTGAATCATGATAGCAATATCACATGTTCATTTTGTTAGAGTTTTTTTGTCCAGTATTCCTTAAGCACAACTAAATCTACATGTGAAATTATTTCTTTTTCATATGCTTGATGTAATGTCCCCAGTATTCTGGGTTTATTTCTTTATTTAGGTGAACCTGCAAGAGAGATGTTAGCAAGAACTATTTGGAAACAAATATATACATAACTTAAGAAATAAATAGCTATCTACTCTATTTCTAATCCCTCACAAAGAAAGTCTACCACTTTGGGCTCATAACCTTAATAAGGACCCTTTTGATCCTTTGATTAAATCTTTTTTTCATCCTTTGGAGCACATCCTTAGGGACTTCCTGAGAGAAGTCTACCAAGTCGGGCTCATGATGTTAATAAGGATCTTTGATAGTCCTTTGGCCCGATCTTGTCGTCATCCACTGGAGCACATCACTCAGGGCTTATAGGCTGACCATTATCTGGTCCATTCCTCTTCTTGAAAGAGTCTTCCTCTATCCAAGGCTTGGTTACATATGCATATATGGGTCATCAGTATATACTAGCTCAATGGGGGTCCTTATCCCCCCTTTTAAAATTCTCCATATAACAATGGATCTTAATTCCTCAATCATATTTAATAACTTGAATTTCATAAGCTCATATAAAATAATTTATAATATAGTCTTGTATATTAGAAATGATCATCTACATTTAAATTCAATTTCTTCTTATCCATGAATGTGAATTGTATATA
>MU225011.1:1347668-1359478 GCA_018584345.1 Thuja plicata | reverse complement strand
CAACTACTACTTGTGAATCAGGAGATCAGTAGGAAAGACTTAGAGATTGTAAATCTTAGATCTGAGAACAGTCAATTGAAAGATGAATTGAGATCTGAGAAAGAACTTAATAACAGAGTGAATGATCCCAATGCATCTATGAACTACTTTGAACAACTGGTGCAAGCATCAAGAAGACCTAAAGATTCTTCTGGATTAGGTCACACTGAACAACATACAACCATTGAAGAAGGAGAATCATCTAAGACTGGTGAAAGAAGGTATGCAAAGCCAAGAAACAACAAACCTGTTTGCCACCATTGTGGGAAACCAGGTCATACAACAAACATTTTCCGAAGCAAGAATGGTAAGTCCAATCCGAAAACTAATTTTAATGGTTATTGCTTTAAATGTAATAAGTTTGGACATCAAGCACGTGAATGTAAGACAAAGGCAAGATAAACATCTAGACTCAATGGTAATTGCTATAACTGTCACAAATATGGTCATAGAGCACAAGTTTGGAGATCTAAAGGTAAACAATAGTGGACATCAAAGGTACAAGAGAAATCACCAAGAAGAGGCAATACTTACAATTGGGATTACAATACATGGCATAGTTGTCATTGCTGTGGTGAGTATGGACATGTTCTAGAAAAATGCATAAGGACACATTTCAGAGGAAAGTCTAAAAGTTGGATGAATGGAAGCCTAGTTTGTCACAATTTTCTAAAAATTGGTCACACAAGATAGATTGTAAGACTAGGGTACCAGCTTCTACTGTTGAGAAAATTAGAGCACAGGTGAACAAGACATGGGTTAAGAAGTCTGAACCATGTAGTAGTGAAGCTAGTGAAGCCGAGGTCACCCAATCCAATGGATCAGGTGATCACATCATCTCCAACTAAGAAAAAGAGGTATGTAAGGAACTGCATCTAAAACTCTTATCTTACATTAGTTCCTAACATGAAATATACAAAAGTCCATATTTACATATGTTAAGATGCACCAGGAAATATTTTTGAAGACAAATGCCGAGTTGATCCAATTGCACTATAGGTGCCGAGCACTAATCATGGACACTAAGGCCGAGTTCTTTAGTGAGTGCCGAGTTTTTTTGGCTGAGTAAGTTTTGTGATGGCCGAGTTTAGTAAGCCGAGTGGGATGCAAGTTGTGTTAAAGCTGAGGACAGCTGGCTTGCACTAACTCACTAGGTAGAACATTCATTTCTTACCTACCTTGACCTTTCAAAGTCTATAAAGGATGAACAGTTGACACTTCATTTTTACCTTGCAATTTTTACTATTTATGGAGCGATTGAAGTAATTTGCAGAATTGATCTTAATGAAGTTAGCATCGAAGATTTTGTCAGCGTGCCGTTGGAAATCCTAAGGTGAACAGTGTGAAGCGTTACTTGCCGAGGTACTCTGTTCTTCATCTTTCAAACCCTAATTTCAAGATTATGGCTGCAAGTTCTTCCACACCAGCTAAGAATATGGAGGGAGAGCAAGAGCAAATTTAGTTAGTACAGAGTGATGAATGTGAACCTCTCAACTTTCGAGTCGTTCCTAAAAGTGCAATTCAGAGTGATTTAACAGGAGCCCTCTCATCCATTCCACCAAAGGTACTTATGATCCATGATGTTTTATCATGTTATATGGTTAAGATTGGTGAATTCGGTGATAGTGAATTGAGGAAATCCTACAACAAATTGTGTGTCAATGGAGTTCTAAAGGCAGAATTCAAACATTTAGCTGACAAAGGGTTAACTCATGCCCTAGATTTTCCACAAGGTTTCAAAGATGAATGGATTAAGGTTATCCTTAGCCGAGTTCATGACATGTGTATATGGTTGGATAATGGACCAGTCAAGATCACTAAAAGCATGATTCATTGAGTGACTGGATATCCTGTAGTGAAGGGAAAATGGACAATGAGAGATAAAAATAAAGAAGAAATTACACTAAACACTGGAGCCATATGGAACAAAAAAGGTATGACTATCTCTATAATTACAGACCTAGAACTTGATTTTGGAGTAAGAGTAATAGCACATAAGTTCTATCAATCGAGCATATTGGATAGTGTTCCTTGTACAGTCATTGATCAAGCATGGAAAATTGTTAAGAAGAATCATACATATGATCTTGCCGAGCTACAATAGACACAATTAGCCAAGAACCTAGCATCAATTAGAAAGGCTAAAAGCTCATCATGGAAGTTTGGTTCCTTACTATTCTGTATATTTTTCTACATTCAGGATACATTTCCTACATTGGGAAATATTGTTTGGAAAAAGGATAGACCCATTACAGTTCAGATTAGTGAATGTACTAAGAAACTAGGAAGTAATTTCAATAGAATTATGGGGAGCTATTTTGTAGAATTAAAGAAGAGAATGAGATTAAGGACTAGGATTCCTAAGTCACTAGTGGAGAAGCACTGTGAAGAAATTTGTTTTCTAGTTGATATAGATAACACTTATATCCAGGCAGTAACACCTAGGATAACATGCTTAGAACCATTTCCATATGAAATTAACATTGATGAAGCATCAGGTGCCATCATTGCACTCTTAGCTAAGGCAATTGATACTACAATAGAGAGATTTGGAAATTTTGATGAAGCTAAAGCTAAAATTTCTAGAACCTTGAATGAGGGAACTATGGAATGGAAAAGAAAGAATATTGTGAAAAATCTGAAGAAAATGGTTGGTTTAGGTAGTGATGAAGAACCTGAGGATGCACCTTTAGGCCTGACCACTAGAAAAGGTGAGGATATATCTACAGAAGAGGAAGTGAGTGCATCACAAGAGGTCACTAAGAAAGCTAAGGGAAAAAGACCATCAATTGTCATAGTAACCAAGCCAAGCAAAGCCAAACCTAAGGTTACACCTCCTATAGCTAATCATCTAGGACTATAGCGTCTACTGTTACTTCTCTAGCAGAAGTACAAACAAAAGTGTATGGTAAGAGGAAAGTTGCAGAAAGTAGTTCTGGAAAGGAAGCTGCTAAGATTGCTCCTAAGGCTGAGCTGAGTAAGCCAACAAAGAGACCAAGAAGGAGACTAAATTTGGGGATAGACAGTGATGAGGAAAAGACAGAAATTGTTGAATCCAACAACATACCTACAACACAATTCAAGAAACCAGCTAGTATTGATCAGGTATGTGACACTTTGAGGAATTCAGCAGGGTTAGCAACTTTTAAGTTCATTAAGTATGATAAATTGAATAATGTGGATAGGCACAAAGTTCAGGAAGCACTCTTGGACATGATGAGTACTTTCAAGTTAATTCCTACAGAGATAGGAAACCATGTGCCAAATGAACTATATGATTTTCTGTCAAGCAAATGGGAATTTGCACTTACCATAAAGAGACAGATCAGGGAAGGAACTCTAGCCAAAGTAATACTTGAGTTAACTTCAAAACAAAGAGCCAAATTCATTGAGGATTACAAGAATAGGTTTTTTCCTAAACTCAGAGGCTATGGTGTTCTGAAAAATGATATTGAAGGTGTAGTACAACAGAGCACAAGGATCTGGAAGGAAATCTTTGGACTGGCCGTTCCAAAAGATAAGAAATCTGGTGAGGGGACACCCGAGCAAAAGACAAAAGAAGTTGAAGTGAAGACTACCCCTGAGCCAAAGATGACTCAAGGTCAAATTGCCATAGAACAGGATAAGACCAAAGGTGCATTAGACTCAACTAATTCTATTGATCTGATTGCAGACAGTCCTATGGATTTTATAGTTGATGATCCTGTAGACATCAAAATATGTCTTAATCCCTTTATTAGTTAAATTATTAATTTAATTAATTCACTTAGCCTTTTAAAATTAAATAAATTTTATTTATTTAATTTTAAGCCTTTTTCCTCTATTATTTAAATAAATATTATTATTTATTTAGATAATTCATTTACCCTTTTCTCTTTTAAATTAAATAAATTTTATTTATTTAATTTTTAGCTTTTCATATATTTATTAAATAAACATTTTTGTTTATTTTATAAATTCATTAATCCTTCTCTAGCCACTCATGTGCATTCTCATGGATCAACTCCAAAATTATGAGCTTGTGACACTTGTCACTTGTCTCTTCATTTGGCTTTTAGTTCAAAAGTCAACTCCTCTTTCTTTAACCTCTTAATCCTAGCCACTCATTTCTTTTGCCTCTTAATCTCCTTCACTCCCACCAAAACCCTACCTAACCCTCAATCTTAGCCACTCATTTTCCACCTCTTAGTCTTAGCCCTCCATTTTCATAAGCAAATCCATAAAAGGAGGCCTCACTCCTCATTTTGTAGTTAGTGAATTGAGCTAGTGATTGTATTTTAGAGTATTTTTATTGACCATGTCTTAGTCTTCATTCTATTTAGCTTCTTTGAGCATTAGATCATCTAGATATTACATGTTAGGTAATGAAATCAATCTTGTAGGGCTATAGGCCTCAATCTCGCTTGCAGGACTACGGGAGGTAGTTGCGAACAAAATTTTCACTAGACACTTTTTAGAAAGAGGCCTACCCGATTCACCTTCGAAGGTATCATAATCTTTGTGCAAGGATCGATCCAAGTGGATTACCCAGATCACCTGAATATTTTACACTCACCATTTTTATTCCCAAGGGCATTCTAAAACATGAATGTGGCATGAGGGAGCTTATGCAATTCGAGCATTGAGTCTCTTTTCAAAACCCGCAATGTGTATAGTCCTAGAAAAAGCCAACATCACTTTGTGTGAGGCGAAGGAATATCTAGTGTGGGCAAAGATTTTGATATCAAGCCATTCCTTAGGTAGCTTGTGCTTGAAGTGTCTTTGAATGTGTTGAGACCAGTGGAAATATTGGGCTTGAAAAAGCTATCAGAACATACACATTGCACTACAATTTTCATACCATTTTAGACCTCACAAGTATTTGTATCCGCAAGGTTGTTTTGTCCCTTGTTGGATTGTTTGAAGACAATTTCTTGGTCACATAATGTTTGACTTTGATTTATGTTTGAATCATTCTTGCCCACGGATAATTTGACTGCAATATCCTTCAACATCATTAGTCAAACCAAATCAAATCAGTTTCTCAAGGTTTTAGATTCAAAACTCCAAGTTTCTTTCCAAATTCCTATACAGGCGGCTCTGCCTATACATAGGCAGCTTTGCAAATAGGCGAATTTGCCTATACATAGGTGGCTCCGCACACAGCCGGCTCCGCTTTCAAACAGGCATCTCCACCTGAAATCAATAAATTTTGAGATATTGTAAAGATATTTAGTTCCACTCTCGTAGAGATTCTCAAAGGGTTCTTCTTAAGTCAATCAGTTACTTGTTCAACCACCATTTCCTTCCATCCTTCTAGTCTCTCATCCTTTCATTTCATTTTTTCCTAATCTTGGTAACTTGGAGCACCATCATCTATATTGGACTTCATCTATTAATATCAATCCTTATCTTTCATACCTTCATCAGATTTCCATCTCAAATCTAGGGTAGGAAGATTTATCAAAGTGTTAGAAGGATCCTTATCATTAGCAAACAAATTAATCTTTGCCACTTGAGAACATTAGTTTGTCTTGAGTGGTTTATCCAATCCTATCTTGCTCAAGATCATAAGTCTATCTTTGCGTAGGAAAAATCATCATCATTAATCCTTATTGTTTCCACCTCATTGGATCCTATTTCACTAAGGTTTGTCTTAAACCTTCATCATTAATCCTTATCAATCCAATCTTGAGACTTTGTCTTTTTATCCAATCAATCAATCACACATCCAATCAATCAATCAATCAATCCTTTTATCAATCAATCAATCAATCCTAATCGATCATAAGTCCAATTTTCTCCTAGTTCCTTCATCTAATCAAACCAATCAATCCAAATCTTGATCAAAATAAAATTTGATCCAATCATCATAAAATCAAAGCAACCTTTCAAGCCCTATCCTCATATCAAAAAAAACCAAAAAAATTGCTCCTAGTCCAAGATCATTTCCTCATCACTTTCTTCTTTCTAAACATCTCTCATTTTTCTTCCAAATTCATCACTTACCTCCAATCCTCATCTTCATCTACTGCATATTCTAATCCAATTTTAAATCCTCCCCTTCAATCATCATGAATATGGATTGGTTTCATGAAATGGTTGAGGACATTCAAATGTCAAACCCTAATCCTTCAACCATACCTCAAATTCAACCAACCTATCAAACACTCCCATCAACCTCATATCTTCCTCAAAACTATTCACCTCCTAACTATCCATATTTTCCTACTCAACACCCCACATCCAATCCTACTTCTCCTCCCATTTCTTATCCTTCTTCCACCTTTAACAAGGGAAATCCATCTCACTATCCCCCTTCTGCATATGATGATCTTTCCCAAGAGATCCAAGAACTTCAAAACATTGTCCTCAACATGAAAAATGAAAAACATTGTCCTCCATCTAATCCTATACTACCATATAATCCTAATCCTCCAAAGTACTTATCATCCCCTACAAACTTCTTTGATTGGGTTGATCAAATAGCAGAAAAGTATACATCTCCAGCTCCAAACAAGGTTGTCCAATCCCCATGTCCATCTCCATTGCATGAAGACATACCCCCATCTCCTAAGCCTCCTAAATACTTAGTTCCCACAAACTTCTTTAGTGATTGGATCCATGAAATAGAAAATAAGCATCAATCTCCAAATCCAAGTGAAGTTATCCAATCCCCTCAAGTCATTAACCCATGTCCAAAGCGACGTCGTCCATCTCCCTTGAATGAAAACACATCCTCATCTCCTAAGACCCATGCTTCTTCCATTCCTCTAGTTACCCCAGTCAAGTATATTCCATCTTTCCATAATGCTTCCACTCCATCCATCACACCACCCCCACAAGTTGAAACAAATCAAGCTCATGTTCCAAAGCATTATAAAACAAAATCCTCTCCTCTAGATATAAGCATTCCTCCATCTCATGATCCCTCCCCATCTTTTGACATCTTTCTAGATGAAGATCCCAGCCTTCCATATCAAGATCCCCTTACCTTTCTTAATCCAACTCATGACCCTATTCCTAATCAAGAGCAAGAAATCCCTTACACCTTTCCATTTGAAGATTCTAGTCTTCCATCCCAAGATTCCCCTCGTGATCCTATCCCTAATCAAGATCAAGACATCCATTTTACCTTTCCATTTGTAGATTCAAGCCTTCCATATGAAGATCCTACCCCATCCAATGATCTCCCTCTACCCAATGATCCCTTCCATGTCCTATCCACTAATCCCTCCCCATGTCAAGATCAAGTAACTTCATCTCCTAAATCCATCTCCTTTCATGATATCCTTCCATCCAAAAATCCCATCGTCCCTTCTACTCCACCACATCATCCTCCTCAAAGTCAAGATCAAAGTACCCCTTCAACTTCATGTGACGATTCCAATTTATCCCAATATCCTCTTATCCCTTCTAATCCCCCTCAAGAGCCTAATCCTCCATATGATCCTAATCCTTCACAAACTTTCATCACACCTATCCAATCCATCCATGAAGCTCATACATCTAAGCTCATTCATCCACCTCTATCCAACATGGCTTCCTTCAAGAGTGTATCATTCCTCCCACCTCTTCACCCCATTCACATGGACTCGCATCTTGTGTTCAAGTAATAAGCATCCCACTAAAAAAATAATTTCTCAAGATGTTGGTGTACCTTCCACCCCTTCCATATCCACAATTCCTCCGTCTACATTCAAATATCCCCATCACGCATCATCCAAATCCATATTGGGCCCTTATGTTCCAAACATTATCCCTTCCTCATCCACATCCATTTTGGGCCCTTATGTTCCAAACACCATCCCTTCCACATCATCATCTATTTTGGGTCCTTGTATTCCACAATCAAACCCTTCATCCCTTCCATCCATTTTGGGTCCCTACATACCTCCATCACCTCCAATACCTAAGCAAGATCAACAAAGTCACACATCCTTGAATTTCATCCAACAGTCACCCTTCATTATTCCATCCTTAAACTCTCCACATCATCTATCCTCATGCACCCCTACCCTGGCTAATGGAAGCAAATTGGATGCCAGCGCTAAAGTGCATAAAGTTCAAAATCCACAAAAATCAAAGGATCAACATGTCCCATCTAAAAGACATGATCAAGAAAAGAAAAATATGATCTAAAATAAAGAAAAAATCAAAATGCCACAAAGGCCCAAAAAGAAATTCATGTGGATTCCTAAGTTACTAATTGAAGCAGTGCATATTAAAGAAGAATCAAACTTGGCATCCAAACTTGCTAATCCAAAAGCTTCATCCACTCATAAGTCCTCAAATCCTCCATTTTCCAAATCCATTTTGGGTCCTTACATCCCAAAATCCACCTTTTCCCCTCTATGTCCTTCACAATCTCCTCCTCTGCTATTCCATCACCCTTCAAGGTGTGTGCCAATGACGATCTCTCCAAATCCTTCCATTTACTCACCAGTCTTCCAACCTTCCATCTATTATGCACCAATCCTTCCTCATCCTCCCCTCCCATTAATCCAATCCTTTGCATAAATCCTTATTCCACCCTTCATATCTCCTATCCCTTTCATCTCCCTTCCCCCCAATCCTACCAACATCAATGAGCATAAATAACTCTTCAAAAAAAAAAAAGATTATAAAATGTCCTAAAAAATTCTCATCTTGGTGAAAACTTGGCAAACAAGCGCCTTGATGATATCAAAAAAAAAAAAAGACATATCAAGGGATACCATCCATGGAACTAGATGTTTGAGTCCTTCCATCTCCCTCATCATGTATTCATTGTCCTCCAAATCCACTCATATATCCATTCACTTATCCTTATCCCCTTGCACTCTACACATGGGGGCAAGCTCCATCCATACTATCCTACCAAATATACCTTCCATGTGAATCCTCCTTTTCCCATCTTTGATCTTGACTATCATATTAATTCCTTTCATCCACATCCTCCATATCCCTTATGCATTATCCATCCACTATCCACTATCCTATGTAAGTTCATCTACTGTATCCATATTTGATCTTGACATCCTATCCATGTCCTTCATCTTATAGTCCCTATCATATTCATTCCCTCCATCCACATCCTTCATGTTACTTAGTCATTATCCATCCACCGTCCATAATCTTATATAAGTCCATCCTCCTTTTCATGTCTTTGATCTTGGTTATCCCATGCATTTCCTCCATATATTATCCATTATCCCCCATATTATTATCCCATATCCTATTTATATCCTCCATCTCATATCCCTTTCCACCTTTCCTACCTTCTCTTTTCATACAAAATAGAGGCACTAAAATATCTATGAACGCTTTGGACAATACAAGCCTTTCTCCCCTCCATGCACATCTTTTATATACTATCCATCTATCCATCTCATATAGCCTTTATCCTCCATCTCCCCATCCTTCACCCTTCCACCTCTAGTATGGGGGCATCTTTTTACAACATTGTCTTTGGATATCGCTTTACTTATTCTCCATCCCTTACATGACATCCTACCCTTTCATACATCCCTTATCCCCCACCTGCCCATCCTTCCTTTTCCTATCTTTAGTGTGGTAACATTCTACCTAGTTCTTGGATCTCTTCCCTCCATATCCCCCATCTGCTAGTCTTCCATATCCAACCATTACCTATCCATTCCATCCATCTCTTTCTCAAATCATCTCTCCATCTTTCCACCCTTTCATATACCTTGACTCTCCCTTGTCCTTGGTGTTCATCCATTTGCTCCTTCATCCATTCTCCTATCTAATCTCATCTACTCCATTTGTCATTTCCACCTCATATCTAATATTTTCATCATCCTTTTATCTTCTTCAAATCATCTTGCTTATCAAATACATTTATCTTCTAGTCCAATATTCCTATCATCTAATTCATTCCTTCCTTTCATCTCATTCTACCTAAGAAGTGTTGGTGTATAGAGCCTAATCAAACTTGAAGGTCTTTTCCTCCCCTGTCTTTCAGCGCGGTTGCTCCCTAGATTTTTCTACAGGGGTTTGGGGGCAGCGCCCCCAAGATGGGGTCAAGGGGCAGTGCCCCTTGCGGGGTCCAAGGGGCAGAGCCCCTAGCGCGCTCCTTGTCGCAAGATACGGCGAGGTCGAGGGGCAGCGCCCCGCGAGGCCAAAAATAAATTAATATATAAAAGAAGCCTCAAAAGTCATTTTTTCCATTGGCCAACATATTTCTAAAAAATCTTAAAAATTATAAAATGTTCAAAAAATTTAAAAAAATCACAAAAACGTTCAACAAATCTTTAAAAAAATTAGAAAATGATCCTGAAAAAATACTAAAAAATATAAAAAGTCCTTAAAATAAAAAAAAAAGTCTCTGGCTTCGTTGCCCTCCGTAGGCGGAGCCGCCCGTCAATGGACGGGCAGCTATGCCTCCACCCGCTATGGGCAAAGCCACCCATTGGTGGATGGGCGGCTGTGCCCACCCTTGTGTGGGGGTGGAGCCACCCGTCTATTGACGGGCGGCTATGCCCACCGTTGCACAGGGGCGGAGCCGCCCATCTACGGATGGGTGGTTGCGCTGCCCTTGTGCGTGGGTGGAGCTACCCGTCTATTGACGGGACGGGCAGCTGCGCCCGCCCCTGTGCAGGGGCGGAGCCGCTGTCTATGGACGAGCGGCTGTGTCGCCCTTCTGCATGGGTGGAGCCGCCTGTCTATTGACAGGCGGCTGCACCCGCCCTAGTGCGGGGGCGGAGTTGCCCCTTGTGTAGGGCGGGGCCACCCATTGATGGATGGGTGGCTCTGTTTTGCCCATCCTTTTCTTATCAAAAAAATAAAATCTTAACTTTTTTAAAAAAAAGCATCATAAAAATTTAAATAAAAAAATCTTTTCAAAAATTTATAAAAAATCTATAAAAATTTTTAAAATCCTTAAAAATTTCAAAAAAATAAAAAACACTTTTAAAATTGCAATAAAAAATCAATCATGATCAATACCAGTACATGTAATCCAACACTGCAATCTAGCATATCAATCTTTAATCATATCATCATGTTAATCTGAATCAGTTGGTAATCGATTGATCATTTTTTATTTAATCCAATTACCATCATGGGATGTATCCTTCCCAATCCTCTGGATGTACATTGTTCTTATTGTTAACATTATCATCCTCAATCAATCATGATCAATTGATCGATCAATCAATTGGTTTTCAACTGCCTAGGGGCAACATGTTGGTTCTCTTTTGGGTTTATGTGCATGCTTGCTTGTTGCTTATATGTGTTAGCATTTTTTATACTTGATAATTTTATCATTATCTCTTTTATCACGTACTTGGAAACTTATCATCTTGGTTCCTCATACCTTGGTGCATATCATCAAGTACCATATCAAAATCCAGGTTGTGCTCTCCAACATTTACACAATTCATTTACATTACATTTTTGCATAGTGAGGTCTTTTTTTATTCCCTTCATCCTCTCCCTTAATCCATTTTGAGAGAACATTTGTGTTCTCCAAACCCGTGTGTCCTCTCGAGGGGGCATCATCCTTCCATATATCCCTCCTCCTCATCCTTTCTCATCCTTCCATGATTGGGGCATCTTCTTTTTCTTTTCTTTGACGTGATGTCGATCTCGACATCGCATCAAAGAGGGGCAAAATGTAGACATAAAAAAATGTCTTAATCCCTTTATTAGTTAAATTATGAATTTAATTAATTCACTTAGCCTTTTAAAATTAAATAAATTTTATTTATTTAATTTTAAGCCCTTTTCCTCTATTATTTAAATAAATATTATTATTTATTTAGATAATTCATTTACCCTTTTCTCTT
>MU225011.1:1316168-1337174 GCA_018584345.1 Thuja plicata | reverse complement strand
AAAAATGGACATCACAATATAAATTAAACATTATTCAATAATAATAAAAAATAAAAAATAAAAAAAATAAAAAAATGGACAAAATCAATCACAATATAAATTAAGCATTATTCAATAACAATAAAAATTTATAAAGTCTTTGTCGAATTCCAATTCCAATTCAAAATTGTGAACCAAACGCGGAAGTTGGAATTTGTCAATTCCAATTCCAATCTTGAAATTGGCAACCAAACGCAGAAGATGGATTGACTAATCCATCTTCCAGGTCAACCAAACGGTCCAAATTATAACCCGAAGATGCAAAACCGGGATTTCAAAACCTAGTTTTGTGATAATAAGGTTTTGACTCAATTCCAATTTCGCGAAACAAACGGGGCCTAAGGGCTTGTTTGGTTGAGGGTGGAATTGGAATTGATCACGAATTGGCATTTTTGAATTCTCAAAATGTTCAATTCCCTGTTTGGTTCCAAAATTAAAAATTGGAATAGGGTTATGCGAATTCTAATTTGGGTCATTTTGAGCATTCCACAATTCCCCCTTGAGACCTGGAATTGGAATTGAGAGTATTATTTTGGGAAGGAAAATGCATTGTCATTTTTGTGTCAATAATGTATATTATATTGCTATAAGAATGTATATATATATATATATATATATACACACTCATGTGTATATACACATATGTATATATACTTGTGTGTATATACATATGTGTGTATATATATACACATGTGTGTATATGTGTATACATGTGTATACACATACATGTATGTGTATATATATGTGTGTGTGCATATATATATATATAAACATGTTTATATATATGTGTGTATATACACACATGTGTGTATATATACATCTATGTGTATATATTTATGTATGTGTGTATATACACATGTGAGTGTATACACACATGTGTGTATATATACACACATGTGTATATATACACACATGTCTGTACACACACACACACACACACACATATATATATATATATATGTACATGTATACATGTGTGTATATATGTGTGTATATGTATATGTATATACACACATGTGTGTGTATATATACATATACGTGTGTATAAAAATACACACATGTGTATATACACACACGCGTGTGTATATACATGCGTATGTGTGTGGATATGTGTATGTGTGCAAAAACAAAATTCCAATTCCAATTTTAGTTGTGGAACCAAACGCAAAATCTGCATCTTCTCAGTCATCTTCCAGGTGAACCAAATAGGACAAGCCCTATTCTAGAATTCATTTTGAGAATAGCAGAATTCCATAATGGATTCAATTCCATAATTGGTAATTCCAGCATGCACAAATTCCGCGAAACAAATGGACCCTAAGATCACAATTTACTAATCAAGCTTGAAACATGGAATTTAACCCTCCAAATGGTTTGCAAATTCTTTTTTTTTTTTAAATTTTTTTTTAGGAAATTGAACTACAAGCCTCAAATTTCTTGAGGAAACACATTTTTTTAATATTATATTTTGACTATGTATCATGAGATGCATAGGTCATGCTTGTGTGTGTTGCATTGAGCGTTGATTAGTGTTTAGGCGTTACCATTTTCATTAATAGATATTATAGTGAGTTTTGATTATGTATTAGTTGGTATGTATACCAAATGAGTTATCAATTCATATCCAGGTATCTATCCTTTCTAGTGTTTTCTTCATGTTCATTTCACTTACAGTTTTCTATACCATTGATGGTTGTTTCACATTCTCATAGTTTGTTTGTATTCCTTGACATTCAATTCAATTTCACTTTTATATTCTTTCTATATTAGTTTTATTGTTCAATTCATATTCAGGTATCTATCCTTTCTACTATCTTCATCATTTCATTTCACTTACAATTTTCTATACCCTTACTGGTTGTTTCACATCCTCACAATTTGTTTGGATTCCTTGACATTCAATTCACTTTCACTTTTCTATTTTGTCTATTTATCCTTACTGTAAAATTCATATACAACTATCTATCCTTTCTATTGTTTCTTTCTTGTTCATTTCAATTTCAGATACTTGCATATTTACAAACTTCACCTATTATTATTTTTGTATTGTTTCCTTCTTCTTCATTTTATTTTTAGTTTTCTATGCCCTTGATATTTCACATCCTCATGGGTTGTTTGGATTCCTTGACATTCAATTCACTTTCACTTTTGTATTATTTCTATATTTTCATTGTTGTTCAATTCATTTCCAGCTATCTATCCTTTCTATTGTTTCCTTATTCATTTATATTTCACATACTTGCATATTTACAATCTTCACCTATTGTTTCTTGTATTGTTTCCTTCATGTTCATTTAATTTTCTCTTTTCATATCCTTCACTGCCTATTTCAAATCCTCATGGTGTGTTTTGATTCCTTGACATTGAATTCAATTTCACTTTTATATACTTTCTATATTATCCTTGTTATTCACTCCAAAGTATTTCAAAAAAAAATTGCCTGCACATAGCAGTGAAGAAAACAAATATTTTTTGAATTCTATTCAACCATTGTTGTCATATTGCATGCATAAATTTACATTGAATATGAAAAAACATAAATGTTACCGATAAACTATAAGTATTTAGATTGATAATCATTATTTTCTATGTTCCATTTCATACTTTATGTTTCCTGACACAACTTAGATTTATAATATTAGGCATTATGTAGATGACATTGGACTACTGATCATGATCCAATCCAGAAAATGAACATGGACACAAATTAATGCTTATATTAGTAATAGAGATCAATGCTATTATATTCTTGAATCAATGGTGATATTAGTAATAGAGATCAACGCTATCAGATTGTCAAGAATTATGAATAAGATGGGGATATCTATTTGAAGGCCCATAGAAAACTCATAGGTCTAGGTCTTATAGCAACCTACTCTCTAAATAATGCAGACAGAGATATCCTAGCATATATCTATTAAACTTCCCCTTTACGGCGTAGACCAATTCCCCATATAGTATGCCTACTAGAGATCCCACATCCATGAATTTGAGCACCGAAAGAATGACTTGCAAGCCTTTCTCATTTTATTGACCATTTCTTTGTTGCTCCATATCCTTGTGATGATCTTCTATTACCAACCACATCCTATTTCTATTCTAATTTATTCAAGGACATTCTAGAATCATGACAGACCAACTATTTGAATAGATATTTATTAGAAGACTATGGTCCACAACTCACATAGTGCTCAAAAATTCTTTCATGGCAACATATCCTTCGAAGAGTAGTTACAAACCAAATCCCATCTTGGGTTTTTACCAAGGTATACATTAAAACTCAAATTGCTTTCTTTCTTGCATTTCCTTGTCATTTCTACACTGAACATATTATGTGGAAAGAACCCAAACCAACTGCACCAGCTCATCTAGTTGACTCAGAAGGTTTTGACCATGACTCGCTACCAATGTAATTGTTAGGTTTTTACATCTCTTATTGTCTCTCCTCCCTATTGTCATCTTTAAATCATATATTGTTTTCCATATGTACTGCATAATTGTCCAGGAAAGTAAACAAACATGTCCACAAATGTAAAACACTTTTCAAATAGCTTCCACAATAACCAACATGCAAAAGAAAATACAACATAGAAACTTAGCAAATGAAGCATTCACACAAAGTAAACTCAAGACTCAAGATTTTTCCCTGTGGAAACCCTTGTTAGAGGGAGAAACCATGTGTGGGGATGATACCCACAAATTTCACTAGTGCACCATTAAAATTTGCCATGTTAGGAGCAATTACAAACACTCTGCTAAGGGTATACCCGCTTAAGAGTATCTTTAGCACGGTTAGGAGCTAATAAAATTCATGTTGAGAAATACCCTATTAAGGGATTTTAAACTCCTTCTGAGATTCATCTTGTTAGAGGATTTATACTTCAGATCCTATTAAATATCTTTCTCACCTTGTTAGAAGTGACCTAGTTAAAGGATTTAACCTCCAAACCTATAAAGGCTTGCCTTGAGATAGACCTAAGAATGAAAGATCTAATAATGACACTTCATGTCTGATAGATCTACTTTAGTTTTGATTACAATGCCACCTTAAACATCCAACAATCATAATATCCTATCGCATCATCACACTTCACCCTAAAACTTGATTTCATCCTTTTTATAATAACTTTTCCAAGTTGACATTTTCCAAAAAATGTTTTACCCACCAACATAGAAATCAAATCTGGTCATGCCAAAATGCATTGATCAACTCAATAAAGTCAACACAACATTAATCAAGTCATAAATAATCAATTTCTAACCCTAAAATGACCGGTTGGTTGATATGGTCAAACTCACTCTGCCTGACTCTTATCCTTCTTTCCAGTGTTGCTTCAATCCTTAATAAATTTCTCAATTATTCAATCTAACTAATGCGGTCATAGATATAGATGAAAATACCTCTATAGATGATAAATGCATGACCACACATCCTAACTCGATCTCTAACTCTAGACCTGGTCGCCTCTACCTTGCATATTGTCTTCTTCCTAGTTGACTGAACACTTAGTCAATTCTCCAATATGATCCTTCAACACTATCGGTAAAAACTATCCCATGCCTCCAATAGATCATATTTCCAGCAATGACAAAAATACAATATAATCTCATGATCAAAATTCAGATCATCTTCATTAAATGCCAACAATCTCCCCCTTTGGCATTGATAGCAACACCTAGAAAATTTGTTAACTGTCTAGCTAATGCATAAATGAAAAATGCATTACATTACAAAATAGTAAACTAATTCCTGATAGCTCAATAGCTCCCCCCTAGGAATTACAAACATGTGTACTAATCTTGTTAATTATTACATTGCATGTTTCATGGACTTAGCCAAATTTAGAGTTACACTTACACTACTCCCCCTTTGACAACAATGACAAAGGTATTACAAAAAAAAGTGTCAACATTTTATTTAAGATTAGAAATACCTAGTTACATTGTACTAAAAACATCATTGAAGTTACCCTTTAGAATCAGTAGATCACTGTCCCAAGTCTTTAGTAAGTTGTCAACAATGGCAATCTGTCCTCTTAGAAAAAAAGAAAATTCCTCTAAACCATCAACTGTGCACACATCTGTAAATGCTAGTGCCTTCTCAGCCTCCTTCATACCATGTTGCAAAAATTCTAACTTTGGAAAAAACTTTGCAACTCTATCAAGTTAGTTATCTTCTTGTCTTGCTCATTCCTATTTGATTTCAACTTGTGATTTATATTGCTAACCTTAGCATCAAATATAGTAGCATGCTCATGTATAGGATCAAAATTTGCAACAAGAAATCTAAGCTCCTATTGAGCTTCACATCTATCCCTCTCTAAATTTTTCAAGAAATGGGAAAAGTTAGAGATAGATTTGAGTATCTTACCACCTTCATTTATTGCATCATTTACTTGATTGATAGCTAAAGTAAGTGTGTCTTTGTCTGTAATGGTTGACTATGCTAACTTAACTGATCTCTTCTTCTCGTATTCCTTCTTTTCTTTCAAAATTGCAACATCCTCTTTAAACTCTTCATTTCCTCACTGCTAGCAATGACCAAATAGGCTAGTTTCTCTATCGGTGTAGCAATCTCATCATACTTCACATTTCCCAGTAATTATGAAATTATGTCTCTGGCACAGAGAATCATCTGCTCCTCTTTCTTCATTCTTTCCTTTTTATCCTTTGATTTGAGTGCCATAGAAAATTCTATCACCTCCTTGGGGCTCATAGTAGTCAAGTCTACCCGTCCCTTAAGTAGTATATCATCTTATGCAATACTCTTCTTGGACTATGAGGAAGGTGCTACCTTTTCTTGAACTTGTTCCTTTTTTTGTAGTTTCCTCTTGTTCTTCCATAACATCATCTATAACTTCCTTTTCCTTTACTTGTTCTTGTTGTTGATCATCTGTAGAACCTTTATCCTGTATTTCTATTGTTGGGATATCACTCTCGAATTTCTTCAAGTGTGATCTTCACACCATCAATAGTAAATCCCTCATCATTTTTAGTTACCACCGGATCACTTTCTTTTTCTTTCACTGGTTCCTCTTGAACATTCACATGAAATTCTTCACTTTTATCCTTCACCAAACCTAAATGTCTTCTTAGGATCTCCTCTGTTTCATCCTTCACCGATTGGGTTTCCCCAATCAATAGTTGTGTAACTCTTGCTCTGGTCCTAAAAAAAGGTCTTACCCTTTTAATCATGTCCTTTATTTCTTTGTTAGATGAGGTTGGTAATATTCTCATTAGAACATATTTTACTAACTCCTTGTCCTTTATAAGTGCTACCTTCCATCTTGCATCAATCTTAGCATACAATTTTGTAAGAATTTGACCTTGCAATTCAATAAGTGCTTTGCATAACTTGTCCATGCAAGACATGACAACATCCATAATCTTTCTCTGGTCTTCTTCATTGACCTCTTCATAAACATTTCTCACACCAAATAGCACACCCCACTTTTTGACTCTATGCACTATGTTATCAACAGAAACAAATTTTCCAAAATCAAGATTGATAGATTTAGTGGTAGGGGCACCAACTATGTTTGATTTATTTCCTTGTGTTTTGATTTCCTTTTTATCTTTCTCAGATTCTATACCCTCACTCTCCTCATCATCAACTTTCTCATCCCTCTTTGTCTTTTCTTTCTTCCTTTTACCTATCACCTTTTCTATGCTTTGTGTCTCCTTGACTGGTGTAGTTTTAGGCTTAGCACTCTTTACAAGTTTCTTATCTCATTTTTTGATAGGAGAAGGTTTCTCCTTCTTGACATTTGTGGCACTTCTATTTTTCCGACCGCTTGGGGTACTACCAGTTGTACCAACAACTTCAACATCATCGCCATCTCTTGTTGCACCAGATGTACTAGCTTTCTCTACAACATGCTTAGCTCTTGCTTTCTCAATTTTTTCTTTTGTGAAACCTTTCTGAATCATGAATTTCTCAACTTCCTTTCTCACCTTTCTTTCAAAAATAGGTTCCATCAAATTGTTGTTCACTTTAAGAGACTTCTTTTGATATGTCCTAAGCCTTGGAGTCTTGGGATCTATAGGTTGAGCCAACAAGTTATTTGCATACACAATCAGAATGTTTCCTTCCACTTCATAACCCATAGGCATCACCCATGAGGTCCTTGGCTCAACTTCTTCCATCAAACAAGTGTGTTTATCTACAGTGAAGCAAATGGTATCCTTATACCTTTCAATAATTTCATATGTTATCCTCTCCTTTTCATGCATCTTCTTCTAAAAATATTTAAGGTAACCCCATACCTTGCCAGTGAACTCATTTCCAAAGATTTTAATATTGCTATTGATTTGAATGAAGGTTGTATAATCCATTGACCATGTAATCTCATTGATACCAGGGAACATGTTTTGGAAATAAAAAACAAACACATGATCACCTGACCATACTTGTACTTTTGTCTCTTGTCCTTTTTGATCTTTTCTAAATTCATTAGTAGCTTCTCTCTGATAGCTTTAGCCAAATCATAGTCTTCATTTTCCTTAATCATCATATGGGGTGTATGAATAGCACCACTGGGTATACTATTCATCCTACTAGAATGATACACCTTGTAGCCAATAAACATAGATGCATACTTCACCTCTTTTTATTTTATATCATTCACAGTCACCACACGACCATCCCAATTAGATTTTTTCACTATGATCACTTCTTCTTTAGGAATGGTGCGGAGAAAAGGTACATCACTGGTTGAGAATAGACCAGTTACAACATGAATTTCTTCCTTTGTAATTTTATGTGGTCAATCTAGCCACATGAACTATCATGAATTCTGCTAAGAACATACCTAACTTGATCATCTTCAAATTCATTGAGGTAGTTGACTTGGTGATGAAAAAATTTATTAGTGATGCTTTTTTCCTCATCCTTCAACACTAAGTTATCATCACATAACTCCTTATATTGTTTACATATTGCCCTTGATCCTAGGTTTTCCAACTTGTAGTGAATAAATGGTCTAACATCCTCTATATGTAGAATACCATAGGGCATGCAAGTTAGGGCACTCACTGGGTCATTTTCCATCAATTTGAATGGATGTTTCTTAAACTTTGGTCATGGCCTCTTAGTAATATCAATTAGTTTAGGAGTATCCATCTCAAATTTACAGCCACAAGAGAAGATATCAGATAAATACCTCAAATAGTTTGCAACTAGGGTTCTTGTAGAAGAACACAAAAATAACTGGTTAATTTTCTCTTCTAGGTCAACACAAACAATCTCTTCCTATCGCTTGGATCTCTGCAAATGGCTCAAATAGTGCTACTTTTGTTTCACAAAAAATTTCATAAAGTGAAAGGTGAAAATAAAAAGCCAAAATAACCTTTTTATCTACCTTCGCATGCTTATAATAAATGCACTTACCGATAGAACTTACCTTTTCACCGATTGACCCAAAAACTCTTTACTGATGATCAAAACACTATGTAACTTATCAAAAATTCATAATAAACTCCAAAAAGACCTTATTGCATCTTAAAATGATGATAGATCTTACCATACACCTATGGGGTCCAAAGATGGATTCAACAATACTTTCTCCCCCTGAGCCACATGAAGGCTTAGTTTGATGATGATTTTTCCACACTCGATGGAGATGTGGATTCCTCTAATATATTATTGTATTCCTTCTTCTTCCAAGTCTTGTTCATCTCTTTCCTTATCTCTTCTATATTCACAATCTTCTTCTCCTTTCGATTGCTTGACTAGTTTACCGGTTGGTTTCTTACCTTGTAGTTCCTTGCTAGATGTCCAATCTCATGACAATGAAAATATGTCATACCAGTTTTTCTCCATGGTCCAACATTACCTCTTACAGTCCTCATTCTATAATTTATAGCCATGTGTCCATAGTTACCACAGATTGAACATGTGACATTTACTTTCCTCTCCCTTTGGTAAAGTCTTCCCCAGTTCACATGTGACCTTTGATTGATCACTCTTGACTTGCACTCATTATCTTTGTGACCATATTTTTTTAGTTGTAATAGTAACCATCAAAGCTACTAGATCTACTACTATATCTAGATCTACAATCATGAGTAGTATGTCTATAGTTATTGCAGTGATGGAAATATCTATCAAAAGTGCTAGCACTATTAGCAGACCCACTTCTATATACATTTGCAGTATGACCTACCTTACGATAATTGAAACATGCAGCTTTGTAATCTTTGTTACCAAAATTTATTTGTGTAATTTTTGGTGGAGACTTTCCTTCTTGCTTGATCTTCATTGTTCTAGAAGATTCACCAACTTCAAAAGTAGTGCAACCACAAATCTAAAACACTTTTCAAATATTTAAAGCTTGAATTCAAATGGATTGTGGAAATATGATCAATTTGACTTTTCAAATAGATTCCACAATAATCAACATGGAAAAGAAAATACAACATAGAAACTTAGCAAATGAAGCATTCACACAAAGTAAACTCAATACTCAATATTTTTCCTGTGAAAACCCTTGTTAGAGGGAGAAAACCACATGTGGGGATGATACCCAAAAATTTCACTAGTTCACCATTGAAATCTTCCCTGTTAGGTGCAATTACAAACACCCTGCTAAGGGTATACTTGGTTAAGAGTATCTTTAGCCCAGTTAGGAGCTAATAACAATCATGTTAAGAACTACATTGTTAAATAATTTCAAAATCCTTTTAAGAGTCACCTTTTTAGACGATTTATACTTTAGATCCTGTTAAAGATCTTGGTCACCCTATTAGAAGCGACCTAGTTAAAGGATTTAACCTGCAAACCTATTAAGGCTTGCCTTGAGATAGACCCAAGAATGAAAGATTTGATAATGATACTTCCTATCTAACAGATCCACTTTAGTTCTGATTAAAGAACCACCTTAAACATCCAACAATCACAATCTCCTATCGCATCATCACACTTCACCCTAAAACTTGATTTCATCCTTCTTTTTATAACAAATTTTCCAAGTCAGTCTTTTCCAAAAGATGTTTTATCCACCGACATAGAAATCAAATATGATTGCACCAAAATGCATTGGTGAACTCAATAAAGTCAAAAAAAAATTAACCAGGTCATAAAAAATCAATTTCTAACCCTAAAATGATTGGTTGGTGTATCTAGCCAAACTCACTCTGTCTGACTCCTATCCTTCCTGCCAGTGTCACTTCAATCCTTAATAACTTTCCCAATTCTTTAATCTAACTGATGGAGTTGTAGATATAGATGGAAATGCTTCTGTAGATGATAAATGCATGACCACACATCCTAACTGGATCTCTAACTCTAGATCTATTTGTCTATACCTTACATATTATCTTCTTCTTTATTGACTGAACACTTAGTTAATTCTCCAATCTAATCCTTCAACATCATCGGTAAAACATATCTCATGCCTCCAATAGATCATGTTTCCAACATTGAAAACACCACAATAAAATCTCATGATCAAAGCTCAGGTAATCTTCATCAAATGCCAACACAAGCATCATGACCACATTACACTAGATTGTCACTCAATTTAAAAATGCACAAAAGTTTCTCATTCAAGCATCGATGTTCATATTGTTCACCACACATTAGTCTACAAAATTACATGGTTAGTTTGTTCCATTTCATAGCTACATGTTGTATACTCACTAACACATTTGGGAATATTTTTTCATGAACGATTGTTATTTTTCCAATAATGTTTTGTCACAAATCTGAAGAAAATGTGTCAAGCATTTTGTCGATATTTTTTTGTCGGACACTCTGACCTAGAATGTCCATCACAATATCAATGATGATGCATCAGAAGTTATCTTTGTTTGTGAGCATGATGCTCCGATGAGGATCCGACGAGACTTCTCATCAGACAATCAACATTTTTGGTGTCATTTTTTGGGGGCTTCCTCAGAAGT
The DNA here is from genome assembly GCA_018584345.1 of Thuja plicata. Classification (NCBI taxonomy): domain Eukaryota; kingdom Viridiplantae; phylum Streptophyta; class Pinopsida; order Cupressales; family Cupressaceae; genus Thuja; species Thuja plicata. The sequence goes on along the minus strand of MU225011.1, from coordinate 1,326,233 downwards.
CTGACGACTATGCGCTGACAAGGATGTTCTACCATCGACGGTAAAGGTCATTAGGTGTTCGCTATTTCCAACATTATTTTTTTGGGGTAGTTGTTAGAATTCCAATGAGGATCCCAAACTATGTGTCGATGAGAATGTTGTGATGTCAATGTAAAATGTCACCAAACGTTTACCATTACTGTCAATTATTACTGGGAAAGTTCGTCGGTCTTGCGATGAGCATACCCATTTTACATTGACGACAATGCTATTATTCCGATGCAAAATGTCATCGGAGGTACAATATTACCATCAAAATATATAAATGTATTACATCAAAATTCCTACAAAAATTGAACATTTAAAAATAAATGTATGTCATAGAAGACAAAATGAAACTGACATAATAGATGGTGCATGCCCTAGAATGGAGCCATGGAATCCATATGTGTTGTATGTATGTCTAAATATATAATAATCTATTTGTTTACATTACACTTATAAATTTGCTACTAATGATAGGCCATAACTGAAAAATAAAGATATTACCAGCTATAACAACTAACATGTGCTTCTAATGGAGAAAAGAAGTGAATGTTGTCTCAGTTTGAGACATGATATTGATATGGTGTTTTAGTTGTGTTTTTGTTTATGCAAGGTGATTCCAATTTGGAAGTTGGCTTAGGAATGTGAAAGGCGTAAGCCTTAAATGTGTTCTAGGGATTATAGGAAGAATGAACACATTATGGTGAATGTTTTTGTGATTGTCTCAGAGAATAGGTGCTTGATTGTCACAGTTGACAGTAATTGGATTTAGTGCATTTCCAGAGTTGGCATGAAGGTTTTTTGAGGGTTTGTGAAGGGGGACAGTCACATTAGTTGTTAATGTGTTAACAATGGTTGAAGTTCTTGTTAGGCATTATGGAATCCATGTGAGTGAGTGGAGAGTACCATTTGCAAGGTTAGGGAGTAAGAGGTCTTAGGTTGACTTCTGTTGGATAAGGTGTAAGGCGTTGTGACAAAGGAATAGTTGTGAAGAATAATACAATAAAAAAAGTTAAGGAACTGTGGGGTCAATATATGAAATCAAGAAATTAGAAGAAAATAGAGTTGATAGGATCCTTGAATTTTTGGTGGATGAGTGAGTGTATGAAAGGTTGTTGACAGAGAGAGAGAGAGGACAATTAAGAAGATCTTGTGAATTGATCCTATTAGAGAACTTGGAATAGTGTGCATTTGTGGGATACATGATGTTAGAAGTTGCATGTACAACAAGGAAATGAGAATTTGTCTTGAGAGTCAATACATGTTGAATGGGAAATGGCTTCTTATTTGATGTGGAGCATCATGGAAACTGCCAACAACCCCCTAGGATGAAACTGGTCCAATCAACAATTTCACATATTCTTCATCAAATTTAACACAATAGAGGCACAAACAAATAACAATAAGCCATTTCATCATGTCTCTCCACCAAATCACCTTTATCACCATCAATTCATTTTTAGGGAACTTTAATCCATAAGGGATCCAAAAATATACTTACCTTTAGGTAACTCAACCATACAAACATATTAGTTACCTATTTTAAGCTCACATATACAACTTACTTCCAATTACTTAAATCAGATGTCAAAGCCTTTTTTATTGCAATTCCAAAAAATCATTAAACCATTACCTTCAACAACATCCTTTAATCCTTGATTGTTACACACACAAATCATTAGCATATCACCCTCACAAAAGTTCATTACATTATACTCTTGAGGATCAGAAATAACTCCAGGCAACTCAAACACCCAAATTGCTTACAAGGCATTACAAAAAATTCCATTGATTAAATTATTACATTACAAAATTTAATGTACATTGCTCCCAAGAAACATGTTACCTCAATCCTTAAACTCTCACCAACCATACCTTTTGTACCTTGCAAAAATCCACCATTAGAGTGCAAATCAATTGCTTCTCCATAACAAAAACTCTGATAAGACATTAATAGGTATGTCATTTTGATCTGTAACAATAATAGTAATATGAATTCCCATCAACATTAAATGGTGCATCATCTACAAGGTAATGTTAGATATTAGAAATTTAAAAAAATCAAGTTTCTTTCATTAATGCAACTGTCATTCCATGACAGTCAAACTATAACCAAGTAATCCATTCTCCAAAACCATGGATTTCATTTTACCTTCACTCTAATGAGGTTATTTAACTTATACAACCCTTCCTTCATCATTTCATGCCAATAGGAATTATTTCATTTTGAAAAAAAATCCATCCAATTCAATTTACTATAAAAAAACAAAGAGTTTACTGTGTTCTGCCCACTAGGGCATCAATTTTATTACATACAACATAATCCTTACTAGCACTATACCTTTGAAATTTCCACAAGTTAACCTAATTTCCTCTCTTCAGAGAAATTACTAGGAGCCTTCACCACACCAATCTCCATTTAATAATTACCACATATCAATCATCATCCAACTCGCATTTCAATTTATGTTATAGATTTTCATGAAAGGTTCAAAAGAGATCATGTAAGGCTCAAGGAATCATGTTCATTATATAAATAACCAATTATAGGTGATGATGTTTTTTCATACTGGTGCATAGTTTCCTATCATTTTAATGCCTCCATCTCCACTGGGTGTGGCACGATGATTCTTTGTTTCAACCTTCAAATGGATTGGTGCCAAGCCTTAACGTTATAGAAGAAAAAAATGAAAAATAATATTTTGCACATTGAAATTTGAAGAAAAAAATGATAACACAATAAAACTACATTTAAAGATAACAACATAATGCCCAACAATTCTATCTTGTTAGATTCACATTATTACCATACTGAAAGCATTCAAAGACTATCCTTAAAATAGTTTCCAACAAGAGAAACATACATGAGAAAAGTAACCTCAGGAGCAGGGGCAAGTCCTAGCACAACTCCACTACCCATAAGAAGTGTTCATATATAAAGTGAGCCTTTTCTAGAAGGTGGTATCTAAAACCAATGTCCAATATGAATCTTATCCGGAAAAGACTCTAGACATAATATTAGATATATTGAGAAGAAAAAAAGACCATTCATATTACCTAGCATTTGTTGGCCAAGACTGCTTGCTTCACAACCTTCACTAATTTTTTGACAGATGGGGTTGGCATGCACATGACCTCTGCACCATTTATCATTCACAAGGCATTCTCTTCTGGTTATGATCTGCAATATTGTTTAAGTCTTTTGACATATTTTGATGAAAGTACAACTAAGCTTTTGATCATGCATTAATATCAGATTTATAAATTATCTCATAAAATAAATATATTACAAGAAAAAAATAAGAAGAATATATTATGTATTACACCATATGGAATATATTATTTATTACACATACATTGTTGAACCCACTTTGGACAAAAAAAACATTTGCAATTCTTACATAATTTAAAATCACCAAGTCTTAATGATGTTAATTATGTAAGACAATAACATCTTAAGATTTGTATACATGAGGACATCTTTAAATATCATACAATGATATATCATTGCAATGCCATGAAAATAAGTGGCATAGTTTAATGCTATTAGCAGTCATAAGGGAAATAATAGAATAGTTTAGTGATGATAAATGGAAGTTTTATTGAAGTGAATGGTTTCAACCAGAGAGTGAGGAGCATTTCATTGTGAGGAGCACCATGTTCAGGTTTGCAAACAAAAAGCATGCCAGGAAGGGAGTCCACTTATTCAAGCCTTGCATCGATTCTCATGAAGGATTTGTTATACATTAAGGACAGATTGTGGAAAAGAGTGCCATGGAAAGATGAGTGACATCCAAATACAAGAGGAGTCTAAAGAGAATATAGGAAGTGCAAGTGTAGAAGATGAGGATGTTCATGAAATAATATGACTATAAAAATAGGAGTAAAAAAGGCAATGACATATTGTGTGTACCAGAACAATGGTTTATAACTATAATAAGGAATGATGAAAATGAGCTTCAACGTATAAAAGAAATATTTTCGTAGTAGATGGAAAGAAGTGATGTCCACAAGAAGGGGACATTTATGTTATACAAGTAGCTTGACCATAAAAATCCACTTCCACAATGAGATAAGATATTAATCACAAGGGTAATCATACCTAAACTGTAAGCATACATGAAATGTTCCTCACCTAATGTAACCAACATTTATGAACAATTACATGTTATCTTATGTCGTAGAAAGTGTAAAGTTTAACCAAACAAATTAAAAGAATATAAACTAAATTTAGTAAATAATGAGGGCAATTTAATAAAATTACCTGGCTTCAAATATAGCCAAACCGCTCACAGATGCCTTCTTTTGGCAATTTTGTTGAAGACAAAATAAAGAAGTTGTCTACCAATTTGATGATGTCAATCAAGTATGACTTGAAGCTTTGGATGCCCAAAAAATAGGAAGAGAGAGAGAGAGGATATTCATTTGTATCTCTCTCTTCCTATCTTTGGGCATCCAATGCTTTAAGTCATTGAAGGATGTTGAACTCTCTCTCTCTCTCTATGTAATATTGTGCTTCTCTTAGTTTCAAGAATAGTAACATTCTCTATTTAACAGGTCCAACCACGTGAAGGTGGAAGCTCATTTGGCCCCTCCCCCCTAACATCATTCTAAATTCCTCGTTAATATATAACATTTATTTTTCATTTCATCCACTAATAAAATATAACATTCATTCATTATCACATAACATTCATAACACATAATTACATCCATTAAACATAAAATTCATTCATTAACAAATAATATGATTAAACTATTTTCTTATTCATTCTTTTAGCTAAGATAAGACTAAGTGAAGCATCAACTTCTTCATCATTTTTACCTTCTTTAGGTTTTGTTCCCACTGGTCGTGCCCTATGCATAGTCAAGTAATCATGATATATAGGCCTATGCAAAGGGAGGTCGGCTACAATAAAAAAATAGGTTAAATTCATAAGATTTTTTATTATTGTTACAAGTATTTCATTAATTAAAATAACATTACAAGGATGCTCTTTACCTGATGGGGCCACATCATCTTCCTGATCATGTAGAAAGTAGAAGTTATTATGGGTCAATCAAGATCAGTTGGGTCCATTACAATGTAATGAGATAGAGCTTCTATTACAACTATGATAAGGAACACATATGTGTCTGTGCTAGGACAGATCATCTATGATCCCTTGGAAATAATTTTCAAGTAGAAATGGTAGGTTACCAGCTTTCTATTCTGAATCCTTTTTATCCAAAGGGTATCAATGTCCTTTCTCTCTTCATAGGAATCAGGGGTGTAGAGGGTGCTTTGCATCATTTGAGTATACCACTCAATTGATATACCCAATCAATGAAAATCAACCCTTTGCACCCCTGATTAAGAGAAAGGACATTGATCCCCTTTCGATAAAGAGGCTTCGGGGATGACATTGAGAAAGGACATTGATCCTACCATTTCTACCTAAAATGAATTTCCAAGGGATCACATATGCTATGTCCTACCGCAGACACATGTGCGATCCTTATCATAGCCTAAACATGCTTTATTATCTCCACCCACACATGTCAACACTCCGATCGACCTTGCAAGCATTGTGCCTAGATAAAAGACCATATAATACATATAAATTCAATATCTTAATCAAACCTTAACCAAATCTAATGAGAGTGATACGTTTACACAATGAAACCCATTAATTATTAGACTAAGATGTGGTTCTTTTTCTCAAAAAATGCTGGACACCACTACAAACTCAATGTTTGTACTCATAAAGATTTATCATCATTTTGTATTAACCAAATTCAATTTGTGGCCTCCTAGGCTATTTTTCATAGTTATCACTTCATGGGAACCCAAGAACATTGATGCCTCCATAGAAATGTTCAAAGTGTATTTTGATTAGTATCAAGAGAGGTTTCATGGACCATATATAGTTTTTTTGTAATAAAAAGATGTGAGGAGAAACACTTTTGTGTTCGTGACACAAAGTTATCAAGTAAGTTGTCAAGGAAGAGTTCAATCTAATAAATAAGAAGACAGTGCCAAAATATGGTTAAGGGCTAATAGTTTAAGTATAACAAGAAGACAATTCCAAAAGATGGTCAAGGACTAATAGTTTAAGAATCTACCTATAGTGAAAGAACAATTATACACAGTGCTAAGCATCTTTGAAACTCACACCAACTGTCCTACCCAAGTAAGGACAAATCATCTTCAATTTCTAAGTGAGATACAACTTCCCACATCATGCCAACTAAATTGAGTCTCTATTCCCACTTCGACAATACGATTAACTACAAGGCTCTTTAAACTAACCTTAACCACTACTAAAGAACTCTCTCACTATCACAACTCTCATAACAACTATGACTTCATTCCAAGACTGTAAGTATGATTACATATTGTAGACATCCAAAAATATTAATATTATTATTAATATTAAATTCCCTTTTATCCATCTAACTATTTAATTTAATCAATTAAATAGTTTCATTGCTAGTATTTATCAATAATCTAAGTACTATCCTACTATATTTTATTTAAATACATTTGCTTCACAAAGTCCCCCTTTTTAATAAATTCATATTTATTAAAAATCATCCATATCCCTAATTATTCTAAGCTAGGATTTATTCAAATCTAATTTGAATTATAATCTAAACCCTACCTAGAGACCTATTAATCCAATCTAGAGGTCTACCCTATTTCTACTCTACACCCATCACCTCATTCTCTAAGCATACTTCCCCACCTAATTGTCCTCTGATCATACTTAAAAAGGTGATTCCTAACCTTTTTAATTCTAATAGAATGCTCACACGTGTGAAAATTCTCTCCAAAATGGTCACACATTCCTCTTTAATACTCTTACAAATTTGTCCCGCACTTGAATATCTTGAGCCACTCAAACATTTAATGCTATGTTTGACTCTAAAGTGGCCATCCCTTCCAAGCCTATGTGTCCCTTATGTTTCTCTTATGTGGATGCCACATAGGTGCCACCTCATTCAAGCCCTTCTCTTCTCTCCCAAAATTCTATAAATAGAGGCCTTCTCCTCTTATATTATCATCTCTCATTTTGCATTGTTATTATGCTATTTTAGTTTTAGAAGCTCATTTCTAGTTTTCATGCTTGTTATGTTTAAATCATTTAGAAGTTACATTCTAGGCTAATGGTTAAGGAATCTTAGTTTCTTTCATTGTCTTGCATATCAATTTCATAGTTTAGAATGTCATCTTTTGAGAAGAATTTGAGACTAGTTCTTCATACTAGCTCTTGAAATCTCTTCTTTTCATCCAATCTTGCATTCATAGTTGCATTGCATTGGCGATTCACTCCATTTGTGTTTGAGAGAGCACATTCACATCCAATTTAAGAGAGAAAATCAAACAAGTAATATAGGGTGCAATAGCTTGTTTTAGCTCAATCTGATGTTCTGGAGATTTCTTGTTGGTTCTTTCTTATTTCATGATTTATATGTGCTAACCCGCTAATGTTATAATGTTTGAGCTTTCTCCCAACACGTTGAAGATTTCCTTGTACACATTTTGGTGCACCCGATGGGACCCACTTCACGGGTCAATTTTACTAACATAATGGTTTTTGTTGAGTTTTTGTGAAGTTTGTGTGTTTTCAGGTTTAGAGGCATCGTAGCGCAAAACAGACTCCGCCATCGCAGTGTCATTTCTAGTCGAAATGACTATAAGCTTGGATATGGCCCCCATAATCAAATCGGCGTCACATCCCTAAACCATATCAAAATTTCTTTCATTCTTCTCAAAAACACATTCAGATTCACGGACAGGCATCTCCGCTTCTACAGAGGCAGCTCCGACAGACAGGCGACTCTGCTTGTACATGGGCGGCTTTGCCTACAAACAGAGACATTGTCACGGAAACATCTATAACTTTCACATACAAACTCCAATTTTGATGATTAAAAAGTGTTGGAAAGCTGACTCAAATACCTTTTTAGATTTGTAAGCTATTAATTTAGATTCCACTTCAAAAATTTGGTGCACATGCTCAAAGTCATTCTTTCATTTTCAATTTAAAAATCTCATATCTTATGCTAATGAAATATTTTTTTAAGTGGATTCTTTTTGCAGATCACCTTTATCACTTGTAAAAGATTTGGAAAAGCTCAAACTACTAACCAATTATCTTGTAGCACCGCTTTCCAAAGACACAACTTCATAAGATTACTCACACTTGTTTTGCAGGTTGCCTTGATTTAAATCGATCAAATGATCATACTTGTTAGCATTTAGTTTGATTTTTTTAGGCACATAGACTAATTGTTGGGTTCTTTTTGTCTAATCCAAAACTAGTGTTAGGGGAGTATGCTCTCTTCCCTTTTGGGAAGATCAAAAACCTGGACACATTTGTTTTGTGTTAAACAATCAAGTCTTTGGGAATGAACTAAGCTTGGTCTTGCGTGAGTGTGGAGAAAATGATACTAGATAGGAGAGTATGCTTTTCTCCCCTTGTGGGAAAATAAAAAATCCAGACTCCTTTTTGTCACCAATCTAATTGTTTTTCAAGTTAATCCATTAGATGGGCCTACCGGTTGAGGGAAAAATCTCCTAGGAACGACCCACGCGAGAACGAGGTGTAAGCCACACTGTTCCAACTCACGTTAATCAAAGTTACTCTTTGGGGTTAAATCCTTAGGATTCAATTGGCATTTGAGCTTATACTCAACTCTTGTCTAACTTAAGTGTGGTCTCACAGTCTCAATCATGTTTATGTGACCAATTTTGTCAAGACACTCTATGGGCATATACACATGAATCGTGCTTGCGTAGACATAAAGGATACAGGTGAACGGAGACCCTTACTAAACACTTTAGGAATAGAAGCTACCCGATTCACCTTTGAATGGTGACTTATTATAGTGCAAGGGGAGGGAAGATTCTCCCCCCAAGATTCCCATCATATGTGTCCCAGGGTATTATGTTGTGAAAGAGATCTTCGTAGCACAACAACAATACCTAGAAAATGACAAAAACACGCGTGCCTTCTGGGGGTGACACTGCTGTGTGAACCAAAGGACTACCAAGAAATGGGCCTATAATATTTCATGTGAAGCCAATTCCTTAGGTAGACTTGTGCTTGAAGTGTTTGAAGAACATTGACAAATCCAAAACATGAACAAAATACCCAACATACAAATTTGTCACTTGCTTGTATCATTCAAGGTTACTTTGTCTTTCGTCAGATTGTTTTCAAGACACATGCCTATTATTTTCTGATTTGAATGTTATGAAATTGGTTCTTGCCATGGAAAAAATCTATTGAAAATCAGACAGAGATCAAACTTTTGCCAAATCATCCAAACACTGTCCTTTTTGCAGACTATCATGAGCTTCAGAATTGGCCAGAATCTTCTAAATTTGGTCTTTTGTGAGATATGTCCTAAAACCTCCAATTGCTCATCCAAAATCAAATCTTTTTATAGGACATGACTGATTCCAAGAAGCATAAGAAGGTGAAAAATCTGTTACCCCCTGGTGGAACCCATTTCAGCAAAGTGATTTGAACCCATTCTTGTTCAGGGAAGTAACTATTTTCATATACATTCTTGTCTTTAATAGCTTCTTTATGTTTTCTTGTCAAAGTATTATCACGTATTTCATATGTCTTAATGTTTGATGTTTGAAGATACACATTTGTATTAGAATCATTTTCTTAAAGTTTTCTTTTCCACTAGGAGAATCTAAGAATCTAATCTTGTGACTTCTTCCTTAAAGACATAATGAAATTGCATATGTTTCTGACTAAGTTCAAAGTCCTATGTGATGTTTTCATCTAAATCCTGATATAATTAAGGAGAATTTTACACATATTATCATAGCATTATGAATCTTTAAAATTTGTATTGATGATAAAAGAAAAGAGATAATATTTTATGAAAAGATTTATAACTTTGATTTGATGATGCCCTTAAATGTTCCAACTAGTAGTCTATCGATATTTTGGAAAGGTTAAAACTGGTTTAATTAAACTTCCAATGAATTTGAATGATTATTACGTTCCTGAGATAAAATGATATTATTATCCA
>MU225011.1:1302654-1313485 GCA_018584345.1 Thuja plicata | reverse complement strand
TTTCAGTTTTGTGATCTTATTAACCAATTGAGTAGCAGGAACAAAAGTTATCAGTTATCCATTATAGGAAACTTCTAGAGGACTTTGAAGACAGGTTTTAAAGTACAGGCCCACCAACCTTGGTTCCGTGGAATCAGAATTGCAGGAGGTTTTCAAAACCTTGTTCGTTGGCAAATCGATCGTGTTTATCTTCGTTGGATAAATGAAATCCGTTAGGAGTCCAATCTGTCGATTTGAGCACCAACACCCCCCGTGCATAGAGAATAGAATAATACAACCCAAGAGGCTATCAAGTACCAACACATCATTGATTCCATCAAGCAAGAAACCAACACACGAGAAAAAATTGACAAAGTGATATACAACAAAAAGGTTGCTCGCTTCATGGGAAAATATCATCTAAATGCTGCTTTTGTCAAACTGGAGAAATATGACTAGCTGGTCTACCACAACAAGAAACCATTCCTCCTCTTCTTAGGATCACTTAGTTTGCATTTTTAGGACCTCCCTTAGGTTTTCATCTTTAGAAACATATCACACACTCATCCTAGCATAATCCAACATAATCCAATCTAATCGTAGTCAACCTAACAATCATCCTAGCATTGTCATCCAAAGCATCTCTAATCGCATCTTTCACTTGGTGTTGCATCCCCTTTTGAGTTTCTTAGAACCTACATCTTAATCAAAACCCCATCTTTAAGTGTCCTTAAACTAAGCATTGTTTAGGATAATCCCCTTTGCCCTTGCAACCTCATCACCTTGATCAAAAGGTTGGTTCACATTGATAGAGAGTCCCATCTGCCGAAGACCACAAGTCTGTCCTAGGTAGACAATCACATCCACTTGATCTTACACTAGGGAAAGAAAACCTTAATCATTGCATACATCAAGTCATCCTTAGATTCCTAGGAACATCCTTGCATTACATCTTGCATCTCATATCATCTTAGGTTAATCATTTCATGCCACCAATTACATGAGCCACTAAGAAGAGGAAGGAAATGGACCCTAATCTTGCAACTAGTTCATCTAATCCCACGATTGATCACACTAACGCTATGGTCACCTATGCGCCTCAGCCCAACGAACAAATTGAGCACATTTGGGTAGATACTAATGAGACTCCCACCATGAGTACCATAGAGACATTTATTAATCATCCAGGGCATGTCCACATGGTGAACACCATGAGTGGATGTAACAATAGTTAGGTACTCTTAGACATTCAGAAACAAGGACTTCAACTCTCACCTTGGTTTATACCCATGCTTGTCACATGACCTATGGCACTCTTAGGGGAACGTAGTCATCCCACTAGAAATGAAGTTTTTGATCCACTTCAACAAGCTCTAAAAGTGGGAACTCTTATCACACAAGTAGTCCAACCTTCCATCCCACCCTCTATCATGCACATGACACCTCCATCTACCTTGGGAGCCCCGCCTCCTAATCCAACATCAGCTGCACAAAAAATACCTCCTATCGCTACGCAAGCACTTGCACCTCGTCAATCCATAGCTGCTCTAGTTTCACAAGTGTTCCCAACATTTATAGCACAATTTCCACCACCACCACTCAGCACTCAGAAAACCACCATTCCACCCATCCCTACTCAACCCATTCAAAATGCAACAACCAGTTCAAAGCATCAAAGCACCCAAATCTCCATGCTTGTTCCCCCTTTTTCTTCCACTGCATACCCACATCAGAAAACACACTTCACCAAAGGCATGCCACCTACCAACGTTTATAACCAACCCTTATTTCTGCAAGGGCCCACCTTCCCTGCTCCACTAGCAATGCAACCACAATTTTTACTAGGAATTTTGCCTCAAACACAATTCAACCCAAATCCTCCCATAAAAAAAACATCTACCAATCCCTTCACCATAACACAAATTACCATCCCACCTATCTAACAACACCAACCTATCCAACATCAACAACCTATCCAACAATAATTTATCCAACAGCAACAACCAATCCAACAAAAAAAAATCTAGCACCAACAACCTATCCAACAACAAGCCCAACAACAACAACCACAATAGAAAAATGCCAACCCATTCACATCCCAAGCACAACAACAAACCAACCCATTTGCAGCTGCACAACCAATCATCCAAACTACCCAATAGCCACAACCACAAACATTGGGGGAAAATCCCTTCACAACATAATCATTAAAAAAGTTTGCTAATCCTTTCACTAACACGTACACTATCATCCAACCAACACAACAACAACAAACTAATTTTTCCAACCACCTAGCCATGCCATCTTCCACGGCATCACAAATTCTTCCACCACCACAGCAATCCAATGTTCCCTTTAACACCACTGCAGCCACTGGGGGCATTTCATAGTAGAACACCTATCCTCCTTCCTTCGGTAGCACGACACCACCACCCTATGCAGGTGTGCAACAAGCTCAACCCACTTATCCAATGCTTTAGCAAATACAAGCATACTTCTAGCAATTACAACAACCCTATTAGGTGCCAATGCCTCTGCCACCACAATATTCTCTTCCACCATAGTTCCCACCATAATAGCCCATCTACGCTAACCAACAACCTCCATACCAAACACCAAAATATCCTCCACAAAATCCCCCATATTTTCCATTTGATTTACATCAGATCTAGGGAACCAATGCAATCACGGTTAATAATCCGCCCCCACAAATCAATCAGGAATGGGAGGAAATGAAGAACGCTCTCAAAGAGCTAAAATCAGGGACCGAAGCTAAAAAATTCAAGTTTGAAGAGGTGTGTCCCTACCCATTTGATCAATCTATCATTGCAATACCCTTCCCCAAGCACTTTGAAACACCCAAGTTTGATAAATATCGAGGGAAGGGAGATCGTGTGAGAAACATGAAAGAATTCTACATGGCATGCCAAGAATTGGTCTATAGAGATAATTTCCTCATGTGACTATTCCCCAAAAGCTTAGGAGGGGCCGCTCTCGAGTGGTTCTACAAAATCCCTTACGACATAGTCTCTACTTTCCCTAAACTATCAGAGAAGTTTGGGGCCCAGTATGCGCACAACATAGAGAATAAACTCTCCCTCCTTGATTTATGTAATTCCAAACAGGAGGGAGGAGAGAGCCTGGTCGATTACCTTCAACATTGGCAATGGCTCACTACAAGGTTGTCTTATCAACCCCCTGGGCAACATCTTATCAAAATCTTCATTAACAACCTCCATCCTAAGCTTGCCTATCATATGCGCATGAAATGTATACAAACTTATCAAGACATTAGAATCAAAGGCATGGATCTCAAGCGAGGTCTCATAGAAGATGGTACCATCAAGCACTACAAAGAATCCCAGCCTGACAAACATAATAATGATCGATCATGGCACTAGAACAAGAACAAGAACACAGTAACTGACGGAGCCATTGACACCAAACACATTCAGGTTGTGGTGGCCAGTCCCAATGCACCTACCCAAACCTATCAGCAAGCATTTCTAGTGTACCCTCAACCTCCTCCCATGTATCAATAGCCCACTCCCACATATCACCAACTTACGTATCAGCAAAACATATGCCCTCAGGGTGCGACTATCTATCCCCCTCAAGGGACATCATATCAACCAAACTACCAAGGTCTTGTGAACGAGACAAATGCTATATCAGTCCCTCATGGACAGCCAAGACCTTGCATTTATAATGCACCACAATGCATGTTTACCCCCTTGGGTGAACCCATAGATGTCATCTTCCGCAAAATGGTCCAAGCTAACCAAGTCATGTACCCAAAAATGCAACCTTTGATGACTCAACACCTAAGCCTACCTGGTATAAAGACAATGAGTACTATGATTACCATCGTGTTAAGGGACATACCATCATCAAATGCATGAAGCTAAAACACTATATACAATATCTCATTGACTGTAAAGAGATCAAAGTGGACTCTCCTGCCCAACCATCGCCAAATGCGGGCCTTAAAATCTATCAAAATGCATTTCCTGAACACACCTTAGGTAAAGGACCAGGTAATCCCACTCAATCCTCTGACCAGGGGAAGGGAAAGCAAGGATACAATGCCGAAAAAAAAGATTATACAACTGCATATATCAACTACGATAATCTCATCGGCTGCATATCACAAGTCTAGTCCTTTGTCAATTTCATTCATGTCAAGGGTGCCGATAACCAATGTGCAGTCACCACATGCCATGGAAGAATAACAGTTGCAGGTGTAAGTATTGCTCTGTCTACGGGTACACAACACAACATGTTGGAACACCTAGGGAATACTCATTCCCAAATTTCCATCCTAGATCTTCTTTGCACCTCACCCCCTATCAAGAGATCCTCAATAAAGCCCTACAAGAATCACGTGTTCCTAGCGAAATCAACCTCACTAAATTCTAGAACCTTGTTGGCCATTTGTCTGCATCTTGTGGGGTTTCCTTTAAACCAACAAACGTACCCTTAAAAGAACCCAATCATAACCTTCCACTCTGTATCACCGTCATGATCAAAGACTTTGCCGTTAAGCGAGTCATGATAGATAATAGTTTGACCCTAAATCTGTGTACTCTAAAATTTGTTAAACAACTAGGCTATACTAAAGCACATATAATAAATGATGTCATCACCATCAAATCCTATGACAATCTAGAGCATACTTCTGAAGGCACCATTTCATTGCCCATCCAACTAGGCCCTACTAACCAAGATACAGTATGTCATGTTGTTGATCTTGACCTTCCCTACAACATCCTCCTTGGATGCCCATGGATCCATTCTATGCAAGCTATCCCATCCACCTACCATCAGTGCATCAAATTCCCATTTAATGGCACTAAAATCACCATCCACACAGATCCTAAGCCCTTCGCATACTGCAATACGTTGGAAACCTCCTTCCCACATTCCAATCACTGTCCCAGGATCAATATTGGCACCTTTGTCGCCAATTCATCTCAAACCCATTCAGAACCAGAGACCATCCTTTCCTCCACCCTTTCCATGGTCAAGATAAACACCCATGGTTGTGGCAAGTATAGCCTATCTGATGCCTTCACAGTTGGAGAATTGCAAGCTGATCCACATACCCAAGGGAGACCGAACAAAAACATAACAGACCAGAGAAAGCCACAGACAAAACAATTGGGCCCTACCAATTTTATCTCAAATGGCATTTTGAGTAGCCAGGAGATGGCACCAGACATCAATTGGTGGCTTTATAAAGATCTGCCACCCACAGACATCAGTTTCCTCAATTATTTCAAAGGAAAATACCCTTCAACTCACAAGATGGTTACAAAAAAATGGAACTATAAAGGTGGCGGCTTGGGTGCTGAGGAGCAAGGAATGAAATACCCTTTTGTACCCACAAAACAAGAAAATCACTTAGGCCTTGGTATGGACTCCACCATGACTAGGGGAACTAATGACAATAGCTATACACATCGTAGAGCCCTAGGCCAAATTGTTGAATTCAAAGATGTCCCTGAAGAGAAAAGTGTGAAAGCCTACGATGATATTGATGATGGCATCTTCCTAGGAAATTCTATCCTCCATCAACTCTCCATCAATTTCATTGACCTTCGCCTCCTACATCTCGAACTCATAGACTGGGACCAACCAAGTGTCGTACACATTAACAAGTTCCAAAGTGAAGATGCGCTCCTAAGATTCATGGGAGTAGTTGAACAGAGCAATGACTGGGGGCAGGATTCATCACATGTCTACAAACTGGATCCAAAGGCATACTTTGGGGAAGAGGAGGACTTCAGCCACAAAAATGAAGTAGAAAACAAAAATAAAAAAGAGAAAAATCTATCCCTTAGTGAAAACCCCTCTGGGGTGCTATCTAATCACAAAAAGGTAAAAACAAAGGATGTATCTGCTGGTGAAAACTTCTCTGAGGTGCCAGAGGATGAAAACTCTCCTCTTCCTCTAATCCATGATTATAGGCCTGAACAGTCATTGATCCTCATCAAAGAAACAAAACCTATCAATCTGGGTACAGAGGACTATCCTCACATCACTTACATTGCAGCCTCCGTGACAGAAGTAGAAGAATCAACTCTCTTTTCTCTCTTACAAGAATCCATAGACAAATTTGCATGGTCTTATGCCCGCATGCCAGGATTAGACCCTAACTTGGTGTTTCACCATCTAGCAGTGGACCCCAATATCAAACTTGTCAAATAAAATCTCTGAAAGATGCACCCAAGGTGGCACTACTCATCAAAGAAGAGATAGAAAAGCTACTCCAAGCAAGGATCATTCATGCCATTGACTACTCTGAATGGACCTCCAATACGGTGTTGGTGTCTAAACCTAATAAATCAATCAGGATATGTATAGATTTCTGAGATCTCAACAAGGCATGTCCCAAGGGTGATTTCCCACTGCCAAACATAGGCGTGATAGTAGACCTCACAACAGGACATGAGATGTTGTCACTCATGGATGGTTTTTTTAGGATATAACTAGATTCGTATTGCAGAAGAAGATCAACACAAGATAACATTCATAACCCCCTCGACACCTTCTACTATAATATGATGCCATTTGGTTTGAAGAATGTTGGGGCAACCTATCATAGGGCCATGACAGTCATTTTTCATGACATGATTCACAAGATCCTTGAGGACTATGTAGATGATATCTTGGCTAAATCAGTTAAAAGGGAAGATCACCTATATGTTCTAGAATGCGTCTTTGACAGGATTGGACACTACGACCTAATTCTCAACCCTAAGAAATGTGGCTTTGGGGTCACAGCAGGAAAGATCCTTGGATTCATTGTATCTAGAAGAGGCATTGAAATAGATCCAAAAAGGTACAATCTATCATAGAAATGCCTCCACCAAAAACACTCTGGCAACTACGTAGCCTACAAGGAAAGTTACAATCTGTGCGCCATTTTATCTTTCAGTTAGCAGACAAGTGCCAACCATTTACTCATCTCCTGTAAAAGGATAACACTTTTAAATGGGATCCTTAGTGTTAGAAAAGTTTTCAAAAGATCAAAGAATATTTGGTTAATCCACCCATCTTAGTACCACCTGTACCCAACCAACTGCTCATCTTGTATATTTTTGCTACTACAACAACACTAGGGGCACTCCTTGCTTAGTTGGATGATGAAGGCAAAGAAAGAGCCATTTATTACATCAGTCGGACCTTAGTGGGTTATGAGATCAATTATTCCCCTATGGAAAAAGCATGCCTGGAAATGGTTTTCACCACTCAAAAATTTTGCCACTACATGCTTAGTCATACAATCAATCTCACTTCAAAAGTGGACCCTCTCAAGTACCTACTCTCTAAGACTACTCTCATAGGTCGAATGGAAAAATGGGTTATGCTGCTAAGCGAATTTGATATTCAATATGTAGACAGAAAAACCATTAAAGGACAAGTCATCACAGATCAGCTAGAAGAAGCACCGTTGGTAGACGCATATCCTCTGATCACCAAATTTCCATATGAGTACTTGTACATGATAGAAGAGAAACCCACTTGGCAACTCTACTTTGATGGATCCTACATAGCCCATGGTACAGGGGTAGGAATACTTTTTGTCACACTGCAAGGTGACTACATCCCTATGTCATTCAAATTGGGATTTCCCTGCACGAACAACATTGCAAAATATGAGGCACTAGTCGCAGGAATCTGCATGGCTATAGAGTGGAACATCACATATATACATGTCTTTGGAGATTCCCAAATCACCATCAAACAAGTCCTAGATGAGTATCAAACCAAAGATGACAAATTGATGCCATATAAGGAGATGGTTGACAAGATGAAAGAGCATTTCCTCCACTTGCAGATAACACAAGTACCATGCTTACAGAACAAGGCTGCTGATGCAATGGCCACAATCGGTTCCCTCTTACAGATTCCCCATGAGTCTACAAAATATGAATTCTTAGTTGAGAATTCATGCTCCCACTTACGAGAATGATGAATCTAATCGTGTATGTGTTTTGGTTGGTCCCCAATCCCCATGGTACCATGATATCTAGGCTTATCTACAAAATGGTATCATATCCCTTCATCTCACCACAACCCATTGCCAAAAATTTATTCACAGAGCTTCCCACTACACTCTTGTAGCCAACACCCTTTATCATCGAGGCTATCACAATGTGCTCTCTAGATGTTTAGATGAAAATGAGGCCGCCCAGGCTTTACAAGAAGTAAATGCTAGAATCTATGGTGCCCATACGAGTGGCATGGTCCTAGCCAGGAAAATTTTACAAATAGGGTACTACTGGCCTACAATAGAACATGATGCTTGTGAGTTCGTCAAGAAGTGCCTACCTTGTCAACAACATGACAATTTGATCCATGCTCCTGCACAAGACCTTCGACCTATTGCGCCCCCTAGCCTTTCTCTTGTTGGGGTTTTGACCTCATTGGTAAGATCACTCCCCTATTGTCTCAAGGACACAAATACATAATAACAACAATAGAGTACTTTACAAAGTGGGTTGAAGCAATTCCACTCACCCTCACTACCGGTGTCTAGATCTCAAAATTCATCCTCTACCACATCATCTGCCACTTTGGCATACCCTCCACTATCTTCACAGATCATGGAACACCATTTGAAAATCAACATGCCAGTGATCTGTGTGCTTGCTTCCATATACATCACCATTTCTCTAGTCCATATTTTCCCCAAGGTAATGACCAAGTTGAGGAAACTAATTAGACCTTCTCAAAATCCTCAAGAAAGTTGTCAATGATACTGGCTGTGACTGGCATCTCCAAATCAACCTTTCCCTCTGGGCATATCACCCTTCATACTGTACTCCTATAGGAACCACTCCATATTCCCTAGACTATAGTGCTGAAGCTGTCTTACCAATTGAGGTCAAACTGCCATCACTCTGGGTATCACTGAGAGGCCTGATCAAAGATGAAGATTACCAACTAGCAAGACTCAGACAACTTGATCTACTAGATTAAAAGTGCCAGCAAGCCTATGATCACCTGATTGTCTATCAAAATATACTCAAGTAAAACTATAACAAGAAAGTCAACCCACGCTAGTTCTAGGTAGGGGACTTTGTGCTAAAGGAAAATCAGAAAGTGGGTACTGATTGAGAAAAAAAGATAAGTTCGAGGTTACCTAGCAAGGCCCATACATTGTCATTGCATACTTCAGTTCTGGGGCATATCAACTCTCCACTCCTGAAGGAGAACCCTTGAATGATCCTATCAACATCATTCATCTCAGGCGTTTCTATGCCTGACAACTAGTTATTCATTCCATTTATAAAAAAAAATCTATAAAAAGTCCTAAAAAAAGTACAAAAAAATGTAAAATAGTCCTAAAAAAAGTACAAAAACAATGTAAAACAGTCCTGAAAAAATCTCAAAAAAGCAGAAAAAGAAGCTGAAAAAAATAGGCACTTGGACAACATCAAAAACATCAAAAGAACAAAAAAGAGGAGAAGAGTAAAGAGAAAATTTTGTCCAATGGTGAAAAATTGGCAATCAGGTGCCTTGGACAAGTATGGGTGATGAAAACCTCGCAACAAACATCACACATAATGGATCGTTCCATTATCTATCAAAATCTTGCTCCCCTCCATCTCCATCACCACATCCCCATGAACCTCAGCATTTTTCGTATTTGATGGGTGTTCTAACACTATCGCATGCATCAAACAACAAGATCCAATCAAGTCTCGTCACAAATCTTTGTACATACTCACTTTTAATTAATCGCTCGATTTTGTCCTTGTATATTCATGACATGTCCAGTCTTCTCGCCATCACACTAACACTCTAAGCTGCCATCATGCTAACCTTCCTTTCCTGGTCATTTATAGTCCGCTTGTTCGGTCCATTAGTTTAATGTGGCACACACCAAAAACACGAGTCCCATTGCATCCCTACATTTTTTTCCCTACATTTCCATTTGGATAATTGCATTTACATACATTGCATCATAAAACATTCATAACATATTAAATGCATCCATTACATTTCATCAAAAATACTACAATATACATCAAATGCATAAACATACATCTAGATACATACATCTAAACATGTCATCATGTATATACATAATGATAAAACATCACATCCTGCAAACATCAATGTGAGTACTCATATAAGCATATGCATCATAATGTCATATAGATCAATGCATAGAATCACATGGAATCATAGAATCATCAATCAGTCATCATATATATAATCATGTCCATAAATACATTGTCTATCATCAATAATATATCACCGTGCACCTAGGTGTTGATATACATTCACAAATGACCTTCTTTTTAGCCCTCCAGCCCCTCTTATAGCCCCCATTTTCCTGAAAAAAAATCTCCACTCCATTTTCTTCTCCTGCTTGTATATTATTATATTATTACTCCCATTGTACAGTCTAAATGTGTAGAAAAATCAAAAAAATCCAAAAATCACAAAAAATATAAAAAATAAAAAAAATCTTGCAATAAACCTTTCCTTCCTTCCGCATTGCTCAATTTTTTGATTTTCAGTGACATTTTGACTCTTGCGACTACGATCATGTTTTTCACCAAATCAGTTTTGCGACTGACTATCCTTGCTCCTCATTCTATTCACAACTTTTGCCAGTGAATATCTTTTAATCAAATCCAATCCAATCCTTGCCTGTCAGGATGCATCCTTCTATACACACTCAAGTGGTGCACTTCTCTAAACCATTGCTTCCAAGAGGATCCATGGATTGGAAACCTTGAGAAATCAGTTTAGAGCTCCCTAGGCATGGAGTGCAAGGCTATTTTGAGTATTGCTCTCAGTTAGAGCTAATTAAGCCTATGACCTTGCTAAT
>MU225011.1:1292363-1302554 GCA_018584345.1 Thuja plicata | reverse complement strand
GCCCAAAAATAATCGAATAAATGACAAAGCTAGGATTTTATCAAGAATGAGCAATTGAGGATTTTAGCAAATAATTCTAGAAAGGGGCTAATAGTCTAGATGACCATTTTTAGATGATTACACCTACCAGCATCGTCTTATCAAATCCTTCATCAGATCAATCTTTTTCATGGCAATAACTTTGGACTGAATAACTACTTGGTCATGAGGCCTTCTTTATTGATTTTATCTTTTTGTGTCAGTTTAAACCTACTCACCACTACCTCAATTTGCTATATATTGGTGCATTGTGACCGGTGGCTATTGATGCACACATATTTTGTAGTGTGCTTTTGTTTGAGCCTTTAGTCCATACAAAGGAATCCTGTCATCTATGTTTTCTAACACCTGATGCATACCTCTTTTTGCAATATCAAAATTGGATGTTCTCTCCATATTTTTCACACAAATGGATCCCTAAGACTTTAGTTGCATTTAATTTCATCATTGTACTTGCATTCTTAGTTGCATTTTAGAAGGCTTCTGTTTATTACCTCCTCTCCCTTCCTCCTTCCCATTGCATCCTTTTTTGAGAAAATCCCAAAATGTTGTCTTTGTTGTGTTCTTTTCTCAAGAGGGCACAACCCTATATCGTTTTTGCTTTGGCACGACTCCTAGAAACCCTCTTCCTCTGGGGAAACTTATTTTTTTCATCTTTGACGCAATGTCACTTGCGACACCAAGTCAAAGAGGGGCAAAATTTAGATGTCCAAAAATACTAATATTATTATTAATATTAAATTCCCTTTTATTCATCTAACTCTTTAATTTAATCAATTAAATAGTTTCATTGCTAGTATTTATCAATAATCTAAATACTATCCTAATGTATTTTATTTAAATACATTTGCCTCACAAAATCCCCCTTTTTAATAAATTCATATTTATAAAAAATCCTCCATATCCCTAATTCTTCTAAGCTAGGATTTATTCAAATCTAATTTGAATTATAATCTAAACCCTACCTAGAGACCTATTAATCCAATCTAGAGGTCTACCCTATTCCTACTCTACACCCATCACCTCATTCTCTAAGAATACTTCCCCACCTAATTGTTCCCTGATCATACTTAAAAAGGTGATTCCTAACCTTTTTAATGCTAATAGAATGCTCACACATGTGTGAAAATTCTCTCCAAAATGGTCACCCATTCCTCTTAAATACTCTTACAAATTTGTCCCCCACTTGAATATCTTGAGCCACTCAAACATTTAATGCTATGTTTTACTCTAAAGTAACCATCCCTTCCAAGCCTATGTGTCCCTTATGTGGCTCTTATGTGGATTCCACATAGGTGCCACCTCATTCAATCCCTTCTCTTCTCTCCCAAAATTCTATAAATAGAGGCCCTTTCCTCTTAAATTATCATCTCTCATTTTGCATTATTATTATGCTATTTTAGTTTTAGAAGCTCATTTCTAGTTTTCATGCTTGTTATGTTTAAATCATTTAGAAGTTACATGCTAGGCTAATGGTTAAGGAATCTTAGTTTCTTTCATTATCTTGCATATCAATTTCATAGTTTAGAATGTCATCTTTTGAGAAGAATTTGAGACTAGTTCTTCATACTAGCTCTTGAAATCTCTTCTTTTCATCCAATCTTGTATTCATAGTTGCATTGAATTTGGGATTCACTCCATTTTTTTGAGAGATCACATTCACATCCAATTTAAGAGAGAAAATCAAACAAGTAATATAGGGTGAAATAGCTTGTTTTAGCTCAATCTGATGTTATGAAGATTTCTTGTTGGTTCTTGTTTATTTCATGATTTATATGTGCTAACCCACTAATGTTTTTAATGTCTGAGCTTGCTCCCAACAGGTTGAAGATTTCCCCATATAGGTTGGGCTTCTATTTATTACCTCCTCTCCCTTCCTCTTTCCCATTTCATCCTTATTCGAGAAAATCTCAAAACGTTGCATTGTTATGTTCATTTCTCGATCGGGCACAACCCTATATCGTTGTTTCTTCAGCACGACTCATAGAAACCCTCTTCCTTTGGGGCAATTTATTTTTTTCTTCTTTGATGCAATGTCACTTGAGATGCCATGTCAAAGAGGGGAAAAATGTAGAACTCCAAAAATACTAATATTATTATTAATATTAAATTCCTTTTTATTCATCTAACTATTTAATTTAATGAATTAAATAGTTTCATTGCTAGTATTTATCAATAATCTAAATACTATCCTAATGTATTTTATTTAAATACATTTGCCTCACAAAATCCCCCTTTTTAATAAATTCATATTTATTAAAAATCCTCCATATTCCTAATTCTTCTAATCTAGGATTTATTCAAATATAATTTGAATTATAATCTAAACCCTACCTAGGGACCTATTAATCCAATCTAGAGGTCTACCCTATTCCTACTCTACACCCATCACCTCATTCTCTAAGCATACATCCCCACCTAATTTTCCTCGAATCATACTTAAAAAGGTGATTCCTAACCCTTTTAATTCTAATAGAATGCTCACACAAGTGTGAAAATTCTCTCCAAAATGGTCACCCATTCCTCTTAAATACTCTTACAAATTTGTGCCGCACTTGAATATCTTGAACCACTCAAATATTTAATGCTATGTTTGACTCTAAATTAACCATCCCTTCCAAGCCTATGTGTCCCTTATGTGGCTCTTATGTGGATTCCACATAGGTGCCACCTCATTCAAGCCCTTCTCTTCTCTCCCAAATTTCTATAAATAGAAGCCTTCTCCTCTTGAATTATCATCTCTCATTTTGCATTGTTATTATGCTATTTTAGTTTTAGAAGCTCATTTCTAGTTTTTATACTTGTATGCTTAAATCATTTAGAAGTTACATGCTAGGCTAATGGTTAATGAATCATAGTTTCTTTCAATTGTCTTTCATATCACTTTCATAGTTTATAATATCATCTTTGAGGAGAATTTGAGACTAGTTCTTCATACTAGCTCTTGAATCTCTTCTTTTCATCCAATCTTGTATTCATAGTTGCATTGCATTGGGGATTCACTCCATTTGTCTTTGAGAGAGCACATTCACATCCAATTTAAGAGAGAAAATTAAACAAGTAATATAGGGTGCAATAACTTGTTTTAGCTTAATTTGATGTTATGATGATTTCTTGTTGGTTCTTTCTTATTTCAGGATTTATATGTGCTAACCCACTAATGTTTTTAATGTTTGAGCTTTCTCCCAATAGGTTGAAGATTTCCTCGTACACACATATATCTTGACTAATTTTATTCTTTCTCTGATCACATTCCCAAACAACACACTGTCTTCACTTTCATTTACAAATAGGATCAATCCATAATGATCCCTTAACTGATCTCAACTCTTGATCATCAAAATTTAATCTTAAATGACAAAATATAGTCTTCATGTCTGATCACTCATAATCTGTGACAACCTTTACACATCAACACTTCTTGATAAAAAAAAATTGCAACTTGTCCCTCAAAATTCTAAGGTCTACGAGGGCTCTCAATAATCCCTTGTAACATGAACAAAGAATGTCACCCATGACTATAACTCCATTATATTAACTTTCACTGACTGTAAATGTCCCCTCTCAACAAACCTTCAAGGCACCCTTCTATAGATCCTTGTCTTGGATCAACCCTTCACACATTGGACTCTTAAACGCACCCTCATATAGGACACTCTTATCTCACTTCCCTAAACAATCAATACACTCAACCAATCTTCAATATTTCATCATGTTACCCAACATACATTCACTATCAAACTGTGACAGTCACTCTCCTATCCTCTAGTACAGTCACAAATGTAAATACCATAAGGTGTTTCTTACCTTGTAAGCCTTAGAACACATCAATACTTATTCCCTCCTCATCACCAAACCTACAAGTTCTCTTCAAACCCCATTGTATAAATAAAACATAATCAAACTCTCATGCCACTATCTTTTCCCATACTGAGACAAAATTTACTATTCTTCTCCACCCAAAACATGTGAATGTTGTTGCATGGATCCCTCCAGACATACAAATATAAAATACATGGCATTCCCCTTCATTATACCAAGTTAGGGGCCTGGATCAACATGAAATACAATAATTCTATATTTTACAAGGTCAGTGATTAACCTAAGTAGGGGTTTGATGGCTTGCACAAAAACTCAAATATCTCAATCAAATCTAGATGGATTTTGATGAAACAAAAACCAAAATTTAAAGCATTTAGGCCTTCATTTATTCCAATGATAGATAGATAAAAACATTGAGATATTCACATTGAAAAACTATTGAGATCAAACTGTTATGCAGAGCAAAAACCATGAAAATGTGCAGAAATTCAATTGTTATTAATGCCATAAATAATTTTAATAATATATAATAAACAATTATCTAAATAATAAATAATGTTAATTGTAATCAAATGGTTAATAAAATAATCAAATTTAAGAATATCAGTTAAAGCTACACAATAAATATTTGTTAAAGTAAATATATTATTATTTCCATGGTGGTGATGAAATGCCATGAGAAGAAAATTGCTATGGATTATCAATGCATTCCATCACCACCATGGCATTCCATCACCATGAGACTGGATTTAATCAAGGAAATTTTTTGAACAATTCACTGCCCTATCTATGCTACCACATTTTTCATACATGTCTACAAAATCCTAAAATAGGTGCTTTTGAACAGGCTATGGATGTTTGGAAAAAATATATCAAAGCATAATAACAAGCAATAGCATAGTCAAGGCATAAAACTATTTGATAAGTTGTTACCAACAAAATATGAGGTAGTCCTTATTGCAAACGATAACAAGAAATGGCATAAACAAGACAATGAACTGTTTGAATGATGATGATGCAATGCCATGATCGTGATAGAATTACATGTGAAGAATATTTATGTAGATTATCAATGCATTCCATCACCATGAAACCACATTTCATTGAGATAATTTTTTGAATAGTTCACTGCCCTGTCTATGCTACCACATTTTTCATACATGTCTACAAAAGCCTAAAATAGGTGCTTTTGAATAGGATATGGATGCTTAGAAGCTATTGAAATGGGTTGTGGCCAAACCTTAATTCCTTCCATTTGTTATTATTTGAATCCACCATTTGTTTGTATGCCATCTCACAAATTCTGAGGGTATCGTCCACATTTCTCTTTCATTGTTTGTTCACTGATCACAATCATATTAGAGGGTAAAAGTACAAACCTGTGTCATACTTTTATAAAGGAAAAGGTCCATAACATGCAAATTGTTCAACTTTAACGACATAAAAGTGACATTTGTGCTTAGAATTTGAGGGTGATGTAAACTGATTAAATGTGTAAAACTGGATGAAGTTTATGCCCATAATTTTTAAATTTTTTTTTAACAAGAATTGACATGGTTTTTTAATTTTTGAAGTTCATTTTAATTGCTTAAAACTGCTAAAAATCTGGGGTCTAGTTCCCACCAAACAAGTATATGCCAATAATCTATTTTTCCTTTGCTTTCAAAATATGTTATAGATAAAATATATATCTAATGTAGAAAAGAATAAAGATTGGTTCTCAATGTATATTTTCTCCGTTATAACTGCTCAAATTTGAACTTATCTGAATCGATAGTTTTGATCTCCCACCAAATTTCCCCTATCAAATCTACACCATTCATAAAAAAATTACATATTCTTGAAGATGACTCTCTCCTCTAGTGTTAAATATAAAATTTAAATTTTTTTTATATGATTTATTATTTTTTATTTATTTGAAGCAACATCTTGTTGAATGTTAAAAAACCTACTTTTTGTATTTTGAAATTATAATATATTAGATCTAATCAAAATACTATAAAATTTATATTACAATAATCTTGACTCTGAGCTCTACAAAAGGGTATTTTTTAATATTTTTTTAATATATCATTAAAAAGAGTAGGGGTTATTGAAACATCACTTTTCTCAAATAATTTTATTTCTTTGGTAATTGGACCCAAATTGATATAAAATATGCATTTAATAGACATTTTCGATTGGAAAACTTTAACCACTTATCTAGCTTAGCTAGACCATATGTTTGACAAAAATAATTTTTTAGTTATAAATACTCAAATTTAGCTGTGCTGATAAGTGGTCTTGAAACGTGACACCGCTTTGTGCTTTTACCCTATAATCACTTGTCCTTGCAAATTCATTGTATATTTGTGTTCATTAAAGCTTATAAGTTTGGTTGTTGTGTTATCTATCACTATCACCATCTAGGTCAAGGTTGTCAATCCTTGTAGGTTAATAAGGTATCCCTTTCACTATCATAACTAGGATAGTCTTGTATTAGGAATTCCATTTGCCAAAGTTGTTGGTCACATATAGGGGTATGGTGTTGTTTATGGTCCCTTGAAATAAGAATGGTGTTGTTACAAAAAACCACAAATTTTGAAGATCCTCATTCACTCATGACCATTGGAAGTATGAATGGATGTACCATGGTGAATAGGGTCACCCAGAGGCTAGTCATGTTGGGTCAGTGCACTAAGGGGAGTTGGTGAGTTATGTTGAAGGGTTCAATAGATAAGAAGGTAGTTTCTTGATTTCACGGCATGTTCAATGATAGAGAATACCTATAGAGGGTCAAGACAAGTTGGTAGAACATTGAGGTATGGTGTTGATCCTTGTATCTAAGAGAGAATAAGAGAGTGTTCGTAGGTAACCATTGTTTTTGAGAGATATGTAGAATGGCTATAATGCACATAACACATTCACATTGCAAAGAAACTAGTATTCAAGTGCATCAAAACCTTTTTGGTGGGCCTAATGTCAAACTATTCTCAAGTTGGTAACAATCACAATCACAACACATGGAGTTAATCCTTGAGAGCTGAGTATATGTTGTTAAGATTGAGAGACATTCATACTCTTGATAATGTTGTATTAGAGGAGGTTTGTGCCCTGTCATGTTGGTAGAGATTGCAAGTGTTAGGTTGAGTTTTTATTCTTTATTTTGTTGATAAAATAGTAATTAGTACTCTTTTGTTGATTCTTTCAATGACAAACACTAGTGTGTATGTTTTCTTTGATTGGTGTTAAGACCTAACTTGACCATAAAAATAGTTCATTCATGCAGAGGAGCTCACAACCCTTGATAAAAGCAGTGAAATGTTTGATAAAAGTATTGCCTGGACCAATAATATCATTATAGACAAGAACCCTAAATGCTAAGCCTCTGAAAATGCCGCGTCTATGAGATACCCAGGAAAAAATACCCACATGAACAATACCTGACAAATCCGATTATGCTTGAGATGCACATAAGATGGAAGCTAAGTGATATGGCTCACTTGTAAGGCCTCAATCTCCTATCATCTGGCTCCTCCTTTGGTCGCAAGCTTTTCCTAGACCACCTAAATGTCGAAATGGTTCACAACCAAGATCAGTGATGTGACCAAGATAAGCGTTAATGGAAGAATTCACTCTGGCGCGGGAATGAAATATTTTTATGGAAATTTATATTTCATACTTAACTTTATATTTCATTCTAATTTTATTAGTAGAGAGTCATTGCTTTTGAATTGATTCAATTTTTATAAAAAAAAATTAAAATAACTATTAAGCCTATATTCAACTTATAATGGAATCGATTCAATTTAAAAAAAAAAAAATTAACTATTATTTTACTAGCTATAATGTTATTGAATTATTGAATTTATATATTATCATCGAATTGTTCGAGGTGACACCCTTGAATTGATATTTTATGTTTTTAATTTTTGTCATGTCATATTTTGAATTGATCTTCTATGTTTTTAATTTTTGTCATGTCATATTTTGTATTAGAGGACCCTTCTACACATACAAAATATAAGGACCCATTTTATTTTGTACCACCTAAACTTGAGGAAAGCATACCTCAATGGCATGAAACAATTATACATTTTTATCAAAAATAAGTTGTTTTACCCATTTGTAACATTCTTAAATGAGGTTTTAGATAGACTTAAAGACTTATTATTGAAACTAAAGTACCAACAAAATCACCAAGGTGCATACAATGCTAATAAACCAGATCAAGGTATTGGAGAATCTTTTTGAGGTCAAAAAATATACCAACCAAGAATAAACATTCATACATTTGATGGTAAAAAATGTAATTTTTATGGCTAGGTCTCATAGAACACCAATTCAAGCTTCAAAATATACCAAATAATATCGTGCACTAGTACATTTGACATGGTTTTTCCACCAAAAATTTTGACCATGAAATAAAAAAGTTTTGGTTGGTCGTTATAGAAGGAAAACTTTCATTTTTTTTAAATTTGTGCCCGTGTTTATCGCAAGTTCAACCACAAGAATAACTTAAAAAAATAAAAAAGTTTTGGTTGGTCGTTATAGAAGGAAAGCTTTCATTTTTTTTTAATTTGTGCCCATGTTCGTCACAAGTTCTACCACAAGAATAACTTAAAAAAAAAAATTTATTTCATTATTACCACGGTGAATCTTTTCAAGGTTGCAACGTGAAACCTCATCGACACTATGTATTGGAAGCTCATCGGCACTGTGGATTCGACACTGACTAGGTAATGTGATTTTGTTTTCCTGACTCTTGTCAAAGTCATGGATTGCTTATCCGTTATATAGATTGTCTGTACTAGGGTTTGAACCCCTCATTTCGATAAAATATTTGATAAAAATTCCCCCTCCATTATGCTTTGATGGATATCAATGCCTTGTTCGAAAGCTCCAATTTTGTCACAAGATGGAAGGATGCTTGCAAAGGTTGTGGAATTTGGCTTTAAATAGTTGACGTACCTTGTCTATCCTTCCACATTTTGCATACATGTCTACCAGGGAGCTTGCACAACTATAACATCTGACAAATATCGATCTTCCATTATCTTTTAATGAATGTCCATACCCTGTTTGAAAGCTCCCATTTTGACACAGACTGGAAGGATGCCGGCCGCAAGGGTTGTGGCATTTGGATTTACACCTGCCAACTGCATTTGTTTGAAATCTTGTAAAGCATTTTCAACATATCCATTTTGTGCATATATTCCAATAGAGCTTAATTGGCCCACATTAAATCACAGGAAAAGAGTCCCAAATTCCATGCACCAGTATACTCCATGCCTGTACCAAAATAGGTTCTTTGGAATAGGGTGTAGACATGTATCAAAGCATAATGGCTGGGGATTTTATCAGATATTATAGTTCATATCGCCACCTTAATCGCCTTGTAATCACCACCAAGAGACACGTCATACTACCCCCTTTCTACTTCGCCTGCCAGTAAATCACACTATAAATGCCACCAAGTGCATTACTAAAAGCTAAATTTAAAGTGAGCCAAGGTAAATTTATTGAGGCTACAATGTTCGATGTGCCTCATCATCAAACATTCTGATACCACATTTTCCCTTCCACATTTTCATACAAGCTTGTTCATACCCTGAATCAGAATTTTTCTGTGTGTCTTTTCAATCAGAGTTTCTACAAACATACATAACCAAATAAATACAATGAAAATGTTTTTTTCAGTGATACAGAGTTTCCAATCAACACCAGATGTTCCTGCATAAAAAACTCATCTGATGCTTTTGCAAAAAAAAACTTTTTCTTAGCATAAGTTATGGAATTATGTTTTTCTTTATTCCTATATGAAACCATGTTTTGTACTTTCAAAAGAATCAGAGAAGCCCTCTTTTTTCCTAGTGAAATGATTCTTTTACATCTAAATATTGCCATTAGAAGCGTGATTGTTTCACAATTATAGATCTAATTATAGTAGCATATTGTTTCATGTGTGACTCAATGGTTGACATCTAAAATGTATTACCAATTTATACTAAGAAGATGCTTTGTCATGTTAAAAATAATATGACACATTTGTCATGACACTCTTCCTTAGGTAAAGTTGTTAACAAATTATTGAATTTTTTTTGTGTTATGATAGGAATCCAAGTTTTCGATCTATGAGAGAATCAGAGATGCCCTATTTTTTCTCAAAGAACTGCTTCTTTAGAGACTTTTTGATTTACTGGCAGGATTAGTTTTTAAGTTGCCACAAATTTTGGTAGACTTTTTTAGTTATTCTTGCCTATAAAATATTTTAATAAGATATATAAAATTCTTATTGGCATAACTCTTGCACCTATTTTACTACTTTTAAGATTCAATTCTACCTATGCA
>MU225011.1:1254742-1266015 GCA_018584345.1 Thuja plicata | reverse complement strand
TTCACTCTGCTCCTCTCTGTGATTAGGGTAAAAACCTCAGATTCATATATGCATACTAATTATAGACAAGCAATATATTCAACTAAAATTAGGAATATATTGAAAATGGTGTCACATTTTTTTTAAACAAAAGTTAGTATTGGTCAAAATTTCATCCTTTACACAGTACTAAATTCGACTAGGATGCTATACAATCGACGGTTCCTGCGACGAATTTTGGTGGATAATTTGATGACAAAATGGACTAAATTGACCAGGATGCTATACCTGCGATGCTCCATTTGACGAATTTAGGTGGATAATTTGACGAAATAATGGTCTCAATTTTGACGTTTACACCAATTGCGCGACGTCTTATTCTTCTTTTTACAAGGGATTGTTGCAGTCGATAATTCGACCAGTTATGCGGTCAAAAATTTGACTATTATTTACCATGTAGAAAATTTGATGAAAAAAGATCGACGACATTTTTAGTCTCTTATTTGACCAATTTTCGTAGAAAATTTGACTAATTCTCATCAAAATTTAAGGTAAAATTTATTAGTGGCGGTCAACAAATAGTTTTACTATATTTATAACTAGAAACTTACCAATGGTGTCAACAAAAGTTGAGTGGTAGGAAAGGAGAAATGTTCAATTAATAATAATCCATCAAAGAATTAGCAACCTTAGAAAGAGAAACCATGCATTGGAAGCTATTTCATCTAATGAAAATTAAAAAAAAACATAATTAAGGTCTTTAGTTGATTATAATGTTGAGAATTTGATATAGACAATTGTAGCTCTTAAGGTGACACCTTACCAAAGGCTTGAATTTTACCTCAATGGACTTAAGCTTTTGACAAGCTTTTGACCCTCAATCATCATCTCTCTCTCTCTCTCTCTCAAATATTTTCTAAGGGGTTCCAAGGTGTCATAGGACCCATTAATAAGTCCTAGATAGACCTTTTAGGATACCATAAGACTCATTAATGTTTCCTAGGACCCATTAATGGATCATAGATGTATTTAGGACTCTTTATAACTCATTTATGTGTCTTTGGAACCCTTAGTATGCATTAGAACCCCTTAGGAATTTCTATTTTTATTTTTAATAAAAACTTAAATTAGATAAGGCCACTATAGTATGACTCTTCAAAAATTCATCAAAACTTTGACAAAAATGTTGATCATATTAGACATCATAATTTTCATCCATCATAAACATATATCATAGGAATAATATGCATAACATATCATAACATAACTCATCAAGTGCATCATACATCATAATAGGAGCTCATTATAGAGATCATGCATGCATGCATCACATAGATATCATAGCCATCACCCATATTCCATATAGGAACATGATGCATAACCATCATAATCATACATTACATCACATCCATCTTGCATCATTATAAATGTTACCACATCATATCATAATAAATAATAAGAATATAACACATCCTAAATACACAACACATTAGAATCATCATAAACATGTTGTAATTCATCACATATGTATCATAAATCACCATCCATCACATAAATAATAAACAGTCCATATTCCATAAAATAAATACAAAATATAATTTTGTTGCCAAAATCATGCCTCATCTCATATATATCAAAAAATAATGTATCAATCATAATAAGAAATCCTCAAAGGTTCAAAACATGTCACACAAAATGAGGGCTAGCCGACACTCTCTGTCTCGATCTCCTAGAGGTGGCATGGTGCTACTATTAGGACCTGCTGGAGGTGGACCATGAATTAAAAAAATTACAAGGTACATCATGAATTATTTATGTAATGGCATTAAAACTAGAAAAATAATGAATTAATTTTGTAGCCATACAAGTCAAATAAAATTATACCAAGAAACCAATATCAAATAGATAATATATTAATCGCATACCTCATACATTTCAATCATATAATTGATCTTCTTCATTCAAGTCATCATCATCATCATCATTATTATCATCATTGTCATCGTCATCAACATCATCATCGTCATCGTCATTGTGATTGTCATCATCATTGTCATCGTCATCATCATCGTCATCGTCATCGTCATCGTCATTATTATTGTCATTGTCATTGTCATTTTCATTTTCATTGTCATTTTCATCATCATCGTCATTATTATCATCTTCATCATCGTCATCTTCATCATCATCATCATCATCACCATCACCATCGCCATCATCGTCATCATCGTCATCGTCATCACCATAACCATCACCATCACCATCACCATCATTCTCATCCTCATCATTGATATCTGTTTCAATAATGTCATCATCGACATGGATATTATCTCCATGAACATCATTGTGATCTAGTTCATCTTCTTCAACATCTTTGTCAGACACATCATCAACTAACTATCGATCATGATCATCATATACATCATCTTCTACCTTTTTGGTATCTTCTTCTTCCATCACATTATACTTTACCGACCTTCCTCTTGGATCATGTCTAACAACAAATGACCTCCCTAGTTTATGTGGAACCTCTAAGTAAAATACCTGCTCACATTGGCTTGGAAGAACATAGGGCTCATCTCCAGCTCGCTCAAATGACCTTGTATTAACCATTGTAAATCCATTATCATGTTCAATAACAATTCTATCAAGATTATTTTAATTCAATTATAGCCTGTACCATTGGATGAAAAACATAACTAATTTGAAGGAATTAAAGTCACACTGAAGTATATCATCAAAATGTTATAGTATCAATTTTATAAGACTTGAGGATGTATGTCGCTTCTAGATGAAACATTAGTCACCTAGAAGACTGTAGTTATCCCATAATCACAAGTTTTCTTCATGTCATCCAACTTTTTGATGCAAAATTTATGACCATTACACCACATAGCCTTGTGGTGTTTGACTTACAATATGTCAAACATGTAAAAATTATTGCATCACTAGTTGATAAACATATTTATTCTTGGTCGAATGTATGCAAAAAATCAACACACACACACATATACAATTTAAAAAAATTAAATAATATGGGTGATTAATATATTTATACATGTATATTTATCTCTTAAACCATATGCTAAATCAATTTCCCTTGGTATAACATTGAAATCTCCATTATGATGAGATTCTTTAACCAATGAAGCCACACCTTCCCATATTAATGCGCTACCAAAATATACTGCATCCCACTCTCGACCAACTATATAAAAAATAAATAGATGACTTACAACTAATGCTTATTAAAGATTAATAATTAATTAACTATAATATATATAAAAACCAAATGTAAAATGTATTCAAATTAATGTCCATGAAAATCTTATAATTACCTTTCACTTTTCTCAATCTACCTTTTTCCCTATCAGGTACTCCCCTTTGAATTTGTTAATGGAGTTGGGATCCCAAATGCAATCTACATTAATCTTTGACGTGAACTTAGGAAGATATTCAGTAATGTACACCATATTCTGGTATACCATATATCCCTCCACCATAGAACCCTCATGCTATTCTCTTTGTCGAACCAAAGACTTCAAAAATTTCAAGTGCCTCTCAAACATCCACATTGACTTTGTGTGTATAGGTCCACATAATTCAATATCCTCAACTTGGTGTATGAGGTAGTGTTCTTGTACATTGAAAAATGTCGAAGGTAAACAATTTTACATTTCACACATAAGATGAAGAATTTTCATCTTCCAATAATTTACATCTTCTTTATGGATTTCTTTAGATGACAACCATCTAGTACAAGCAATTCAAGACACAAATATATTAATGAGACTTAACAAAATAATATAAAATATAATACATAATAAGTAAAACAAATGGAAAATACAATATCTATACAAAAAATTGAACAAATATCTCTACTTTCCTCATGTATTTTCCAAGATTGTATATAACTTGCTTGATATTGTTGTCAAACTGGTCTGGGAGAGATAGAGGTAGAACATACTGCAACAATTATAAAATGATGTTTTCAGTGTTTTTCCAAAACTAGTAAATATAATACAATCAAAACTACATGCAATATACAAATATATAATAAATATACAAGAACATGAATTACCTTAATGAAGGTATGCTAATCATGCATTTTCATCCCTGGCCCAGATTCACCTTTCTTTATTATGATATCATTTATATTCGTAGCAAATCCTGTGGGAAATAATTTTTTTTTGTGTGACTTATTTTATAGCTCTGCTTTGCTGCTCCGTTAATAACCAAGAAAGGGCGTTTATATTAATTTGATCTTAATTTCTATTTGATTGAATTAAATTTTCCATTGTATGATTGGATTCTTGAATTTCACTACAAATTTTGATATTTTTTCCTTTTTCACACCTCCCATCCAATATTTTCCATAATGTCTCAGTTTTATTCTTTTTGATATGACTAGTATCAAACAAATGCACAATTTACAATTGTTCATAGTAGGGAAACCTACTAAATTGTCTGGGATAACTTTTTAGGCCCTTCAAAAGCTGGTCATTAATGCCTTGAAGACCTTCATGAAGCATATAAGTTTAAAAAGTTAACAACTACAATCATCATTAATTACAACATGAGAAAACAAAACACAATATAAAAATATACATTCCAAACATATAATTTATGATAGATAGATCATTCGATTAAATGACATTACCTCGACAATAAATTATATTATATTCCAACTTCCATAGGTAAGGTTTTATTCTTCGTGGTATTGATGTAGTCTTTTCTTTCCCATTGAAAATATATTTTTCGGTAGTTCGATACTTATGATTTTTTTAGAGGAATTGCCTATACTCATCAAACACCTATTTCCTAAACTTGTTGAATGACAAGATTTCATCTTTAGACCACAAGCTGGACATGAAAATTTTCCCTTTGTTTGAAGACCTCCAAGATCATGTATAATTGGATTAAAAATGTTAATTTATGTAATTATATACATAGAATAAATTATATAAAAATGCATGATTTATACTTTTAAAAAATAAAATAATTATTATTAAAGTGAGCAAGTTGAACATTATAACATACCACAAAAATGTGTTAGCCCTCAGGCATCATAAATTGTCTATACAAGCATTACATGGAATTGAAACTTTCTTTTTCTTGTTGGTCTACATATGTCATACATAGTGACTCCATTCCACAACTCTAGTAAATCATCGATAAGAGGCTTGATATATACATTCATATCTTTAACTTGGTACTTACCTAGTTGAGTGAAGAGAAACATTACCTAATTACTAAAACTATTTTACTATATTATATATAATTTAATGTACATGACTACCAAATGAAAAAAAAAATACCTAGAATAATCATTGCCAACATTATGTGCTCCCTCTTTATTGAAACCCATGGAGGAATGATATTGTTGATAACAAAAATATGCCACGCCAAGTAAATAGATCTCAAATCTCCAAATGGTTTGACACCATCCGTTGCCAATGAAATCCTGATCAGATTAAAAGGTTCTTCTTTAAAGTGTGGACATTTTTCCTCTATGTCCCTAAATAACCATTCACATGCATTCAAATAATGTTATCTCCACTTCTATTTTGTGCATGGCAATCCATAAATTGTGCTAATATTTTTCACCTAAATAATCATTGCATATATGAAATAATGGGAATATAACGAAGAACCTTGCAAGGCACATTTTTTGTTAGTTGATCTGCTCAATATCTATTGATATGACATTCAGGACATTCTCTTGCAAATTCATGTTGTTTATGATATATAATATGATCATTGAGACATGCATCTATTGCTTGATACTCTATTCCAATATCTTTCATAATGGAAGATAATTTTTGGTATGAGCAAGATAGAATATTTGATGGTGGTAACAAAAATTCACCTATCAATCTACGAAAAAAATAATTTATTAATATAAAGAATATTAATGACCCATATTTCACCTTTTATTTACTAGTGATGAAATAACAACAAAAATAGATGAAAGAATATGGCATTCATGACATACCTTAACATACATGAGATTGTTATGTTGGATAAACTATTCATAACGTTCAAGTTCACCAACAACAATACAAAAAAGAGAAGAAATGTTTTGGAGCCTTTATAAAGGGGATTGTATGCCTTCTCAAGTACAGGTAAATCATGAACAAAATCAAAGTCCTCTATTTTATGATCGTCATGATCATCAGTGCTAGTACTAATGTGTCACGGATCAATCTATTTGTATCATCATATTCAATAGTGTTTTATGGCCCATGATCATCTTCTTCCATGGGATCATTATCTTTAGCTTTGATGTTCACGCCTCCATGTTCCTCTACTTGAAAAATCATATTCTTCAGGTTATCATAGTCCATATCATGTGCCCTAGGGTTCCCCACCTATATATTAATGATCAATATAAAAAAACCATTTTCATGATCTCATTATGAAATGATATTTAATGTATATAAATTACCAAAATGATATAAACATTTTCAAATGTAGTAAATATAAACACATATAATGAACAACTTACTAATGGATGATAATTATGCCCCCCTTCACTATGACCATGATCCCTACAATGCTTCTCATTTGTTTTGATTAAAAGTCTTCTCATCTTTAATCCCTTGCAATTTTTGTAGGGCCAATAACATTTCCCATCACCTTTTCTTTTCAAGTTAGGCCACAATCTAGCAATTGTCTCCCTATTTTGTTTTGGATCAATATTGTCTAACATGATTTTTCTTCAAAGGCAACAAAATCAGACTATAAAAAATAATTTGGTATATAACCTTCACAAACCTGACAAAATGCTTTCGCATTTGTGAAAAATACAATAGTAGTTTATATTTCTTTACTTGAGTAACCCTAAGGTCATTTTTTTTACTTTTTAAAATTCCTCTTTTTTGTCAAAATTTTGATGACATTTGGTCCTACACTCTGACAAAATTCATATACATTGGAATTGTGACGAATATCAGGCAGGTTTGAAAAAATAAAGAAAATGACACAATTAACCTCTTAATTTTTGATGAAACAAACAAAACAAGGAGGTTCGTAAAAAAAAATTGTCAAAAAATGCACACAAATGAGTTAGTGACTCTACAAAAATTTTAGTATCACATTGTAAATTAATAAAATTCATCAACTTTGTCTTAACAATTATTCTACAAATTATCAATGGTTTCATTTGTAGCACATGTATTATTGGTATTGTATGCTAGATGAGGAATTTAGGTCATTTGAAAGAGCCTAGTCCAAAAAAAAGAACAACAAAAAGGTTGCCTATCCATAAAAGAGGTGTTCGCTTCCCTCTAGGCTCTGAGAGCTCACCTCCCATTCTGAGCAATCCACAAAATCTTGTAAGAAATTCAGAGCCTATTACACCAACAGAGGAGGATACTATAGTAGTGAGAACACCTAAAGTCATGTGCAATAGAAGTTGTGGTTTGCAACCGATATAAAAGGGGTACTTAGAGATATTGATGACAACAAAATGTCAATAAGGGAAACATCAAATAAATGAGGTATTCCAACAATCACACTCTCTAAATGGTTGGGTGGTCTCACAAGGGTGGTCTCACAACCATGTAATGTCCCCATTTTCATGAGCATCAAAGTTTGAGGGATTATCTTATTATTGTGACCCTTGTAGGATAACTATTGTGGATAGAGGGCCTTTTGAGGCAGAGGCTTGGTTAATGGAGGTTCTTATCTTCTCTAGAATTTAGCATGTTCCAACTTGGTCTTCATTTGGATTAGATTGGAATTCTTTTGGGATCCATTCTTCATATTTTCTATTTATAGAAAGTTTTAGAGTAATTGAGATGGACCCTTTCTATTTTGAGTAGAGTTTATGGTCACATGAGGAATTACAGGATGAACCTCAGTTTCAAATGACATAACAAAATATTAAGTATTTTGGGAGTTATTAATGTTTTGATGACCAATTTAATATTAAAATCATTTAATGGTTTATTAAAAAGTTATAACTCAACTTTATAATATAACTTAAGTTGAAGGGTCAAGTCATCATTAAAAGGGGGCCATTTGAGGAATTAATTACAAAGACCAATTTTAATGAAATATTAAATGTCTTTCCTAAGTTTTAATGAAATAACATTTTTAATGTTATTAAAATTCTTTTTTGGGGAACTCGACTTCTTAAGGGATTATAAAGAATTTCAAAGGAAAAATTGAAATCATTCTTGGCATTTAAAAAACTCATTTGATGAATTTACTAGGAATTGGAGGAAAAGGATGAGGGTTTATGAAATTCCAAAGTTGTTTCAACATTGGAGAGCGTAGATTCTTCATTCTATCATCTTTATGAGGTTGTGAGATATCAGCTAAAGATTGCTTATCTATTGGCTTCAATCAGAGGTCAAGATTGTGCAAATTAGAAGAATAAATTATAGAGAAACAATAATCATCTTGCAGGTTTTAGTTAAAGGATTGGATGACTACATATTGGTGATTGTTGGCATTCATTTATCAACTAGGGGTTGAGGACAATTTTTGGTCAAGGAGAGCTAAATAATTTTCAAGAAATTTTTAGAAAGGCTTTGGGATCATTTAGAAGACGTTGGCATCATTTTGAAGGATTTATTTTCAGTTTTATATGAGAATCGAACCATACAACATTTGCTTTTGTTTTGGTACAATCATAAGAAGACTAACCATTTCATTTATGGGTATGCATGTGTATTCAAGGGTTTCAAATAATTAAAATATATATCTTATGAGGTTGTATGTTATTATTCCTTTCTTGCATTTAATTTCTATGTTTATAGTTGCATCTATTTTTTGTATCAAAAACTTCAAAAAATATAAAACTAAAAAAAAACCCAAAAAAAAAAGCAAGAGTGTGACTGCAAACTGAAATTTAGCATTGAGAGGACTTGGGGTCTTCACAATGGTATCAAAGTGGTTTCCTGCCATCCAATTAGGGTTTGAATTAATTTTTTATTGAGCATACATTTGATACATTTGAGTGATCAACACTCATGTATTTTCAGTTCCTTGGTTATCTAGTCAAGAGTTAAATTATGGGTTCACATAGTGACAAGCAAATTATGTCTGGTGATATGATTTGGTTAGCGAGAATAATATATGAACAATCTGAGAAAATTGACGAAATTACATATTCAAGTTATGATACATTATGTATTCTTATAAGGATGAAAGAAAGTTTGAGTATGGTAGGGAATTCATCTTCAGTATTGCTTCAGATTGGAATGAGTCCTGCAGTGACAATGTTGGGTGTGCATAGCTACTTGAGGCATAATGATAGTGAGATCAGGCTTTTTATTTCCCTATGCTACACTCAGTTCACAAGGATCAAATTTCCTCTGCTTCCTTATTCTGGTAGTACGATGAGAGAGGTTTTTTAGTATATCATTGTGATGCAGAGCACACAGCAGTAGACGGTTAAGGAGTGAAATTCAACATCTATAATCTGATATCTTCTATTAATTCACCAACAATCAAACTTAATTTCCTTGCACAACCTTATTATACTTGACAACATGACAATCAAAACGCTGCAACCACAGTTCTCATGGGTCCGTTGATGATCACGATACCTGACAGGTTCTAGTATCATTGCAAGGCTGAGTTCAACATATATCAATCTTCATCAATTTGGTTTGAAATTAATTCTCTATCAAACAAATGACTCCATATGGCAGGAACTACTTCATCTACTATCGACACCAGCATGAACTCGGTCACGGTTCCTTACAGTGCAATTTAATTGAAACACAAAGCATGTTCTACATTGTCATTACAAAGTCATAAATGAAACATAGCCACAACTGTATACTGTTCTGTCATTACGTTCCCAATTTGGGACTGTTCATTAGTTGATACATAACTTAAACCCAATACATCTTACAGTTACATTCTTTCAACAAAAGAACCAAAACATAAACTAAAAAATCATTATTAGTAATGAATGCCAAATGAAGATTCATTGAACATGAGCTTACATCATAAAAACCAAATTCATAAATAACATTTCAGATTCAACTTAAATCCACGGTTAATACATAAATGAGAAACAGAAGAAGACTATGCTCATAATAGAAACTCAATCCTTTACTTCATAATTTCATTCTTCATTACATCATTCTGTTATTCTTCATCGATTCTCCATTCCCTCTACGCTACACTACTCCCCTCCTCCGGTTCTCCATTACATAAGTAAAAGAACTTCCCACAACCAAATGCAACCGTTAACTAATTTGGTGAACTAACTTTCCCACTAAGTAAACTGACTACTTCCTACTCCTCTCTCAGTTATTCATGACCGATTTGAGTAAACTCTTATCATATTACTAAACTAGTAATATATCATGGAGTTGACAACATCAACTTCATGATCATACAAAACATTTATTAAATTAAAAATACTAACATCTACCCGACTTTACCCCAATGATTAC
Organism: Thuja plicata; assembly: GCA_018584345.1. Taxonomy (NCBI): domain Eukaryota; kingdom Viridiplantae; phylum Streptophyta; class Pinopsida; order Cupressales; family Cupressaceae; genus Thuja; species Thuja plicata. The sequence continues at coordinate 1,255,615 of MU225011.1, read as the reverse complement.
ATCTAATGGCTTACCAAGCCATATTACAATAAAATATAAACCTGGATATTCCATATTGTCAAACTTTCGTGATGCACCTGCATCATACTCCCGGGGATACAAAAATTCAAGTCCCATTGAATAGCTACAATCTTCTTCCAGATTTTCCAATTGTATGTGGGGAATAATGTCACCATAAAAATGACTGAATTGCTGCTTCTCCAGAAAATGTGCTGATGCCAATCTCCAAATTGAATACCTCCTAGAACAAATATTGTAGACCTCATCATCTTATTATCTGTATAAAAATACCAACTCATCATACCAACTGGATCTATAATCTTATCTTCTTCTTGTTTGTATATCTCCATAGGTGGAGAAAAATGTGTCATCATTTGAGCCTCTTCATGGCCCTCATCTCTACCGCCATGTCCTTCCCATTCTTCAACTATAGCAACAAACTTATCCCACAAGTCTACCTCATCTGCAAGCCATTCTAGGCTTGCCTCTATGCTGTCATCTTCAGCATCAACCAAGACTCCCTCATGAGCCCTTACTCCCCCTATCATAGGTGAAACTTCCTCTTCAAGAGTACCTTGCCTAGTACCCTTCTCTTCCCAACTTTTGACTTCTTCTTTACTGCTGCTACCTCCTCATTCTCATCCGTATGCCATTTATCTTGGCATCCCAACTCAACATTTTCCACCCTCAAGGCTTCCTCATTAGCCTTCCTTGCTGCAACTAGCTTCTTAATAGGCCATTTCAATTTCTTTTGCACTTTCAAGTGCCAACTACTCATCTTCCTCTCTTCATCAAGTTTTCTCAACTTCTCATCAATCTCTTCAAGTTCTTCCTTCATCCTTCTCAACTCATCTTTTATCTTCCTTTCTTCTT
>MU225011.1:1209214-1245593 GCA_018584345.1 Thuja plicata | reverse complement strand
TATATAAAGAAAGAAAGAAAGAAAGAGAATTGAATGTAAAGGAATCAAAACAAACTATGAGGATGTGAAACAAGCAGTAAGGGTATAGAAAGGTGAAAATGAAGGAAATAATACAGAAAAAATTAGGTGAAGTTTTCCAATATGTAAGGATGTGAAATAGAAATGATCATGAAGGAAATAGTAGAAAGGATAGATACTTGGAATTGAATTGAATAGTGACATGAAAGAGAGTTCGAAAACCACTAATAGAAATGAATGGTACATGAATCGATTTGGGAGGAGTGAAGTGTATTGAATAGAGTGATAATGTGAATAGGTGTCCCTTTTGTTGAATATAAGGTGAGTTGACATGTAGTAAATGTCAGCACATGCTACAGTATAATGCATTGGTGGGAAGTAATGGGAGTGAGGGTGGTGGAAGTAATGACCATGTGAGAGAATGATAAATTTATATGAATAAAAAATTTGAGTTCTTGACATCAATACATACTTATTTTGTAACTTTAGGGCATAGGGGTTTGGAAATCATTCAATTTGTAATAGGATTAATGAGTTGGCTTGAAGTTTACTTGTATGTTACAATATTTTTTTAATGGTGTGGTGTCTTCAATTTGTGCACTCTAATAAATTTTTATTTTGAATTTGAAGATTAGGAAGCAAGAATTCATCTAATTGGTGCTTTAATTTTGGATTTGATTGCCCTTGAATATTGATTGTTGGCCTTTCAAAATTTTTTTAATGCAGGTGGTTTAATGTTGAACTGGCCACAAGATGTTCACCTCTTGCATATGCGGAGATCCCAAAATCACAAACAAGTTTGGTAAGAGTAGAATTGAAAACATCATAACCTTAAAAGAGGAAGGAATATGACTATTATTACCAAACCTGTTTGTAACTTGGATTCTCTTTCACTACACTCAGGAAAAATAGTACAAGAAACCATGGGGTGATTCATTTTGTGGCCTTTTATTAATCAAAGGTTTTTTTCTTATCAAATAATTTCTGATTTTATTAATTGAAACAAGGTCATGTCTAATGGTTTAGGGTTGTCACATATACATAAGCACTAGTGGTGTTAGAACTTGCATGGTACTGGACATTGTTAACTTTTTTTTTTATCCAAGGACTTCCATGTGCAATGTTTTATTTTTACTATTGTTTGTGGCTAAGGTGGCGAGCCTCATATGATTGTAAATGGATGATATGTACCTGATTGGACTTGTTTTTGTTTTCATTTTTAGTGGATGCTTGTACAATTTTTTTAGGTACAATAGGGAAGATCCCAAGTTCATAGACAAGTTGGATAAGAGTAGGATTGTAAACCCCATAACTTAAAAAGGGGAATGAATTTGACTATTATTATCAAACCCATTTGTGGCATTGAATTCTTCTCCACTACACTCAGGATAAATAGTACAAGTATCCATGGGGTGATTCATTTTGTAGCCTTTGATAAATTGAAATAAATTCTTCAATCCTAAACAAGAGTAGTGACACTGAAATCCCATAAACTCTAAAATTGGAATCCCTAAACCCTAACATTGGAAATGAAAGTGGAAACCCTTAACACTAAAATTCAAACCCTATAACAGATAAATTGAAATGAATTTAGAATCCCCTAGAAACCATATTAAAAGCATAAAATAGATAACCTATTAACCCTTAATCCATAGCTTTAGAAATGAAATTGAAAACCGTTAACAGTAAAATTGAAAAGGAAGTGGAAACATTAACAATCATATTAAAACCATAAAACTGATAACTTATTAAACCTTTAATCCCTAAGATTGGAAATAAAATTGAAAACCCATAACAAAAATTGAAAAGGAAGTGGAAACCAGTAACAATCATATTGAAACCATAAAAAAGTTAACTTATTAAACTCTTAATCCCTAACATTGAAAATGAAGTTGAAAACCCTTAACACTAAAATTCAAACCCTAAAACTGATAAATTGAAATGAATTTGGAATTATTTAGCAATCAAATTTAAACCTTAAAACAAATAACTTATTAAACCCTTGATCCCTAACATTGGAAATAAAATTGAAAATCGTTAACAATAAAATTGATAAATTGAAATGAATTTGGAATCTCTTAACAATCACATTGAAACAATAATATAGATAACTTATTAAACCCGTAATACCTAACATTGGAAATACAATTGTAAACCCTTAACACTAAAATTGAAACCCTAAAACTAAAAAATTGAAATGAAATTGCATTCCCTTAATAGTCATATTGAAACTATTAAACAAATAAATTATTAAACCCTTAATCTCTAACATTGAAAACCCTAAACACTAAAATTGAAATCCTATAAAAGGAAAATTGAAAAGAAAGTGGAAACTATTAACAGTCATATTTAAATGATAAAATATATAACTTATTAAACCCTTAACCACTAATTTTGAAACAATATAATAGATAACTTATTAAACCCTTAATTCTTAACATTGGAAATAGAATTACAAACCCTTAACACTAAAATTGAAACCCTAAAATTGATAAATTGAAATGAAATTGTATTCCCTTAATAGTCATATTCAAACCATTAAACAAATAGCTTATTAAACCCTCAATCCCTAACATTGAAAATGAAATTAAAAACTCTTAACACAAAAATTGAAAACCTATAAAAGACAAATTGAAAAGAAAGTGGAAACCATTAAAGTCGTATTTAAACCATAAAATAGATAACTTATTAAACCCTTAATCCCTTATATTGGAAATAAAATTGTAAACCCTTAACACTAAAATTGAAACCTTAAAACTGATAAATTGAAATGAAATTGTATTCCCTTAACATTCACATTGAAACCATTAAACAAATAACTTATTAAACCCTTAATCCCTAACATTGAAAATGAAATTGAAAGCCCTTACCACTAAAATTAAAATCCTATAAAAGACAAATTGGAAACAAAGTGGAAACCATTAACAATCATATTTAAACCATAAAATAGATAACTTATTAAACCCTTAATCTGTGACATTGGAAATGAAATTGAAAACCTTTAACACTAAAATTTAAATACAAAAATTGATAAAGTGAAATAAGTTTGGAATCCCTTAGACGTCACATTAAAAAATTAAAACATATAACTTATTAAACCCTTAATCCCTAACATTGGAAATAAAATTGAAAACCCTTAACACTAAAATTGAAACCTTAAAACTAATAAATTGAAATGAATTCAAAAGCCCTTAATAGTCACATTTAAACCATAAAATAGATAACTTATTATATGTAGGAAAGTTGACTCCCAAGGAGTATATGGTTTATTTTGTGTTGTCATTATGGCAACAAAGTCATATGAATTTTTGACAGTGAACTATGAAGTGAAAATTGACTAAGTGTAGAAGACAGAACAGAACAGTGACTTGCAGTCGATCAGGGCATCAACGCATGTGTGTACGACCACATCAGGATATGCACATTTATATTTAAGAACTATGGTATGTTATTATGCTTACCCTATACACACATGGTACAGAATGGTAGTACAAACAAGTTATGAAAAGAACAAGTACACCAGTAGTCCAGAATACAGAGTATGAAGTTGACTTCATGATTTTGATTGTGTATAATCTTTTGTTATGTAAAGGCTAAGCACCTATTGTATTGATTTTTTAATCATATATTAAAAATTTTTGTAAACATGCTTAAGCCAATTTGTTTGGAAGCATTGTGTATTATGTTTTTGAGCCGACCAAGGTCTTGTTTGTAGTCGCGTCTATTCAGGCATAAAGATATATATATGTAATGCAAAGATACATTTGAAGTGTCTTCAAAATAGTCAAATAAGATGTATAGTAGAGAAGTATGAAGATATCAGTATGAGATAGAGCCCTTAAAGATGTTAAGAGCATAAACGCGTAACTGGAACTGATCAGACATCTATGTCACATACAACAGTTCATTTTTGGATATAGTGCATATCTATTCTCAGAAGGTTGTAGCCTTCTTTGTCTTTGAGTAGTGAGCTCTTGGAAAGTGAGTCCTCACCCTTGATAGGGTTATTTGTAAAATAATCCTAATAGGGTCAGACCCTTAACTAGGTCATTGTACTCACATTGTGAAGACTTCTTCTAACAGGGCAAAGAAACTTTAACAGGTTCATTATACTAGTACAATATTTGTGGGTACTAATTCCCACTGGGGTTTTCCTCTAATCAAGGTTTCCCCATAATCATATCAAGTGTTATGTATTATTGTGTTAAGCTTCATTGGATGTATATTTTATTTATGTTTAAGTTGTTGAATTTGAATAATTAGCTAAACACTGATTCACCCCCCCTCCCTCTCAGTGTTTCCAACAATTGGTATCAGAGCCTGGTCCTCAGAGAGAAAATTTTAACCACTTGAGGAGATCATGGATTCAACAGAAGTCAAACATCTAAAAAAGAATATTGAAGCAACCCTTGAAGATCTAAACAGATCTGAGAAAGAAAATGAAGAAATTAAACTAAAATTTGATGGCTCACAAATACTTATCAAGAAACTAAGGAAAGAACTAAAAGATTGGTCCACAAATGATTTGAAACTGAATGAAGAGAACATGTCTCTGAAAGATAAGATAGAAGAATTGAATGATCAGTTAACTGATAGCTTAATAGCTATTGAAGAGAAGAACAAAGAAAACAAATAGTTGGATGAAGAACTCATGCAAGCCAATATGAAAATATTGGAATTGGAAAATATCAAGAACAAAATTGAATCTGAATTATCAGGAGAAAAATACAAGATTGATAAACTACACACAAGCTCTGATTTGATTCAATCATAGCTCTATGCACAAAAGCTAAAAGGTGACACCACTGGTATAGGATACAATTTAGCTCAAATTGAGATCAACTCATTACAAGAAAGAAAGAAAGATCTAACAGAATCTTTTGAAGAAAAGAAAACTAAAAATCATGAAGAGACTAAAGCAGAATCACCAAAAGATAAGCACAAGGCAGTCAACCATACTTGATATGCCTGTAACAAGCATGGAAACTTGGCAAGAGATTGTAAGAATCTAAAAACCTTCAATGGTTACTGTTACTCCTGTAATAAGTTTGGTCATAGGGCTATTCATTGTAGAACAAATCAAAGAAATCAGCCACAACTGAACCAAAGGAATCAAACTCAATTCAATCAGAGAAATCAACCTCAAAGAAACTTGTAGAACACTACATGTCAGATATGTAACTACAATGGACACATAGCTAAGAAATATAGCATGATGAATAACAACACCAGACCTCCTATCATCTATCACTCATGTGGAAAAGCTGAACATATCTCAAGGTTTTGCAGATCAAGAACAAAAGGACAAGAGAATCCCAAGAAGTCTTTGTTTGAAGAATCAAGAGAAGTCAAATTTGTGGAAGCCAAAGCTAACTTAGATAAAATATGGGTTGAAGTAAAGAAGGATAATGAAGAGAACAAGGTAGCAGATGCATCCTTAGTGGACACACCTTCTACTTCTGAATAGTTGACCCTCATGGTCTTAGGGGGAGATATTCTAGCTCTGAACCCTTGTGTGGCTATTATACTCACCTCTGAGTATGTGCCTATGGATTCATGCATGTAATCATGATTTGAGGTTGTATGCATTCATGCATAGCCTTTACTTTGTTCAAAACAAATTTTGAAATTCTCTCTGTAAACCGCTTTACGGCAATGGGAATTAAATGCAATTGATCTTTATATAAATTGAAAAAAGATCTTAAAAACCTCACTTTGTGTTTAAGATTGAAGCATTCAAAAAGAAGATAGGTATCGAGCATCAAAGCACTACAACTTGAAGGATTAGTTGGTTTGTGTACAGATTATGTTTGGAATGGAACCCTAGCAGTCACGTCATTTCATAATCATCGTGAAACCCTACATAACCTAGTTGTAAGTAAGTATGGAAACCCCTATTGTATTTGAAATTTCTAAGAGGAAGAGATTTGTTTTTAAGAAGCACCCATTCAAGTCCATACTGGATTATGTTGAAGGAGAATTCTCTAGGACTTCGCTTGGAGTCAGACATGTAGAAGACATCCGTTCATATGTTTATTGCAAGAAGGAAATAGTTGGAGACAATAACATTACATCTCTCATGGGTTCTATGATGAAACCAGATTATACATTCAAGGATGAATACGTGCATCTCACTGATAACCCTATCTTTGAGTATTCCAATGTGCATGAGTTCTATGAGCTAGAATGGGTGAAGATATTACTGATCAAGATATATGATGATCTATAATAGATAGGTGAGGTTCCTATCTGCATCACTACTGATCTAATCCATGAGATGACTGGACTTCCCAAGACTAGACCAGTTCTTCCAACTGGTAAAGATGTTAAGAAAAAATTTGAGCAAGCATGCTTATCTAGGAGTGATAGGCACGGTATGACAGTTGATCCCATCAAGGAAGATGACATAAAGATAGTTACCATGATACTAGGTTATAAATTTCAACATGCAAGCATACTAAATAGTGTATCTACATCTACTGTCTTAGCAGCAATACAAATGGTGAAAGACAATACTCGGTACAACCTATGTGAGATATTGCGCACTTAATTGATTGACAACATTCGAGCGATCAAGCATGACAAGAGAAAGATATTCAAGTTTGGCTCACTGATCATATATCTCTACTTGCACATAGTAGGAAAGGTTGCAAATCTCTACCTAGACAAAAGCAAACCCACTATATCACAGATTTCACTAAAAGCCACATCAGAGAGTAGTATGAAGGATTCTATGGACATGGACATCAAGACATTCAGGATCAAGATGCAGAAGAGGTTCAGGATACTTGAGAAAATAGTTGATAAGTACAAAGACACCATATGCTTCATGGTGGAGACTGACTATACTTACATGGAGGTAGTTGAACCTAGGAAAAAATGGATTCACCCTCTTGGTTATGAAGTCAAAGAACATGTTTTGGAAGGTTATGCACAATTTCTCCTATCTGCACCCAAGGATCCCAATGAACCTAGATGGGGCACTTACAGAGAAAATACAAATCATGTTGAGTCTGTCCTATATAGTGCTAAGAACAAAAGGAAGGCATCTAGGATTACCTCAAATATCCTAAAAGTTCATGGTGTTACTCAAGAAGATCTTGACAGAGCTAGACAAGCTAAGATAGCCAAAGAACTTGAGAAGACTCCCATAGAAGTAAAAATAGAAAATACTGATGATATGCCAAGAATAAGAAGAAGAAATCAAATGAAGATACATTTGTGCCATCAACCACCATTGATCTGGATGCATCTCCACCATCAGTACCTAGCAAGAAGTCTAGAGGAAGGAAGGAATCACCCATTAGTCATCCATCCTCAAGAACTACAAGGAGCAAGGTAAAGAACACACAAGCTCCTCTTGAGGTAGGTTTCATACCTAGTCTTAATGTCTTAAGGAACATAATTGTCAATGAAGGAAGACTAGAGTCTCTCAAGAATATGTATGAAAAATATCAAGAGATAGACAAATCAGAGATTCATTCTATGATCATCTCTCACATGATTAAGTTCAAAATGAATGTATTGGAACTCAAGACTGTCATACCAGACAAGCTATGGAACATACTTGATATTCTAAAGAGGTAAGCAATTGAAGAGGATATGAGGATAAGAGAAGAAACATTGGATAGTCTTCTCCCAGTGTGCTCGCATGATAAGAAAGCCATTTTGTTCAATTTAGTAAAGCCACACCTAAGAACCAAAACAAGAATTTTTCATATCACGAACAAGGAGTATGATCTGGTCGGTGAAGAGACTCATAAAGAATTTGAGTGGGTATTTCTGGATAGACATATGTATCCATCAATGACACCTACAACTAAGGCAACTCCAATTCATCCTAAACAGGTTGAAGAACCAGTAATTCAAAATGCACCTAAGACAAGTCCACAGGTTTTAGCGCCCTTAGTCTCAATAGCCTTTGATACAACAAAAGATTTAGGGGATACTATAGTGATTGATGATATCAAGATATCTATGACCATTTCTGATAATGATATGGATAAAGTTTAAAAAGCATTTATAAACTCAGAAGAGACAGAGAAGGCATGAACTAATGATACATCTTTGCAACAAGATAAAGTTCCCTCTATAGATTCAATAGACTTGAAAAAAGAGGAAGATAATCAAAAAAATGAGACACCAGTCATGGAGATCCCAGTTAAAAGTGAATGCATAGATACTAGTTAGAATACCATATTCACACCATCCATTCAACCATCTACCTCATTGTTGTCAAGTTTAACCTGACTCAATGAGTATGGATGCTTGGGGTGAAGAAGACCTGATCAAGATCAGTGTCCTAGCCATGGAAAATGTCAAAGAGAAACAGGTTATGAGGAATCCTCTTTTCTTAGAATCAGTAAACATTCTGAATGACCTAGTACCTGCGGACAAGAAAGTAGCAAAAATTCAGTCCATTGATGATGTAGATAGTATAATAACAAGCTTCAAAGCACATTTTACAAGCTTAGTAGACTCAACTACTAGAATTACAGAAGATGAGTACAAAAAGGAAAGGTTGAATGAACTAGTAAAGAACTTTTCCTTATATTTAAAGTCATTGAAGATTGGTCAGTCTATGTTGAAAGAGTTGGCAGCTAAAGGCAGAAATGTAATAACCAACTGCATGGACAGGGTGAAATTCACCTCTGAACATATCAAGAAGATAGAGGAGGAAGATATCTTGGTTGACAGTGTTAGGAAATCATTTGAGATGTTCATGCAAGACATGAACATCTGCAACAGTATCTATCAAGGTCAGCTTGAAAAGATTGAAAAGGCAAAATTTGAGATCAATAAGATAAGAATCAGACAGACCCAACTGAGAAATGCACTAGCGCCCTCCTTGGCAGTTGTGGATGAGAACATCAAACAGATTGATGCCACTATTGTCACATATGATCAAGGTCCCTACATGGACCTGATAAAAATGGAGAAGCTGACTTATGCTCTATGCGCCCATCTCCAGACAATTGATGCAATGAAGACATTCTGACAACAAGAGATAAAGAATCTTCAGGTTGTATATCAAGATGTATATATGGAGTAAGTATCTAGAGACTTACAATTTTGACACCTTTTTCATTAATATCAAAGGGGGAGTAATATACAAGGAATATGTGTATATATGGGGAGTAGTATATATTATAAAGTATAAATGATATATAGTTTTTGGGTGTTACTCAATTTTGAGTAAATTGGCCATATTCCTTTGTTGCCGTTAATGACAAAGGGGGTGATTATTGGCAAGTTGACTCCCAGGGAGTATGTGGCTTATTTTGTGTTTTCATTATGGCAACAAAGTCATATGAAGTTTTGACAGTAAACTATGAAGTGAAAATTGACTAAGTGTAGAAGACAGAATAGAACAGTGACTTGCAGTCGATCAGGACATCAACACACGTGTGTAAAACCACATCTGGATATGTGTCTTCAGACTTAAGAACTATGGTATGTTATTATTCTTACCCTACACACACATGGTACAGAATGGTAGTACAAACAAGTTATGGAAAGAACAAGTACACCAGCAGTCCAGAATACAGAGTTTGAAGCCGACTTCATGATTTTGATTAGCATGTAATCTTTTGTTATATAAAGGATAAGAACCTATTGTATTAAGTTTTTAATCATATATTAAACATTTTTGTAAACATTCTTAAGCCAATTTTTTTGGAAGTGTTGTGTATTATGTTTTTGGGCCGACTAAGGTCTTGTTTGTAGTCGCGTCTATTCAGGTATAAAGATATATATATGTAATGCAAAGATACATTTGAAGTGTCATCAAAATAGTCAGAGAAGATGTATAGTAGAGAAGTATGAAGATATCAGTATGAGAGAGATCCCTTAAAGAAGTTAAGAGCATAAGCATGTAACTGGAACTGATCAGACATTTGTGTCACATACATCAGTTCATTTTTGGATATAGTGCATATCTATTCTCGGGAGGTTATAGCCTTCTTTCTCTTTATGCAGTGAGCTCTTGGACAGTGAGTCCTCACCCCTAATAGGCTTATTTGTAAAATAATCCTAACAGGATTAGACCCTTAACCATGTCATTGTACTCACATTGTAAAGACTACTTCTAACATGGCAAAGGAACTTTAACAGGTTCATTATACTAGTACAATATTTGTGGGTACTAATTCCCACTGGGGTTTTCCTCTAATCAAGGTTTCCCCATAATCATATAAATTTTTATGTGTTCTTGTGTTAAGCTTCATTGGATGTATATTTGATTTATGTTTAAGTTGTTGAATTTGAATAATGAGCTAAATACTGATTCACCCCCCCCCCCTCTCAGTGTTTCCAACATTATACCCCTAATCTCTAACATTGAAAATGAAATTGTAAACCCTTAACATTAAAATTGAAACCCTAAATCTGATAAATTGAAATGAAATCATATTCTCTTAACAATCATTTTGAACTATTAAACATATAACTTATTAAACCCTTAATCTATAACATTGAAAATGAAATTGAAAACCCTTAACACAAAAATTGAAAAGCTATAAAAGACAAATTGAAAAGAAAGTGGAAACCATTAATAGTCATATTTAAACCATAAAAAAGATAACTTATTATACCCTTAATCCCTAATTTTGAAACTACAAAATAGATGGCTTATTAAAAAATGTCATAGTTAAAAATTAAAGTCATAGTTGAAAAAAGTGCCCAACAACGCTAGAATGGATTAAAAATAAACAAAATTTTCACACTAAAAATGAAACCCTATAACAAATAAAATGAAAACAAAGTGGAACCCATTAATATTCATAATGAAACCATAAAACATATAGCTTATAAATCCCTTAATACCTAATTTTCAAACCATAAAACAAATGACTTATTAAACAAATTCCATAGTTAAAAATAAACGCCATACAAAAAAAGCTGAACAACTGTAAAGGAGATAAATTGAAAAGTAATAAGTCATTTACACTAAAAATGAAACCGTATAAGAGATCAAATGAAAATAAAGTGAAACCCATTAACAGTCATTGTGAACCCATAAAATAGATAGCTTATTAAACCCTTAATCCGTAACATTTGAAATGAAAACCACTAATAATTGTTAAATGTGAATAGTAGAATAATTATATTCATACCAAGAGGAAGAATAAGAACAAAGATGCTTGAGAATATTAAAGCATCAAATTCCCTTCACTATCAACATGCCAAAGATGAAAAAATAGAGTATGACTCCATTTGAGGATAAATTTGTTAATGATCACAATAAAGCATGTTCACAAACACAAAGTGATAGACAAAATGCAATAAGTACCGAACAAAGACAAACACAAACAATGTAGGTTATGGTTAGAGAAACAACAAAAAATGAAATAATATAGATTTCATTGCCCCAAAGATGAAAGGTGGCCTTAGTGAGGATGAAATCCTCACCTTCGTCGAACACGATGTGATAAATTGGTTCCCATAACTCCTGCCAACAATTGGGATCCTCTCCCTCCTCATGCTCAAAATCCCAACCATCTCAGATGTAAATAAATTGAGTAACTGCAAAATGGAAATGTGAGGAAGTAAACCTATGAATTTCACAAGAATGCAACACCAAAAAACAAGTCAAAGGGAAAAATCCACTTCGTTATCAGAAAAATTGAATCAGAAGCTTGTCTAAAATGAAACACATTGTGGTGGAATGGTATAGTTGTAGAGTCCCCCATCAAACATCTTCTAGCTTCAAAATGATTGAATGATCCGAAATGGAAAGTATAGAAAGGAATGTTAGGTGTCTCAATCTGCGAGGAATCAAGTGTATTGAATGGAGTTGTACTATGAATAGGTGTCCCCTTAGCCAAATGGAAGGTGAGTTGATGTGTAGTAAATGCAATTGCGTGTTGCAGTGTAAGGTGGATGCATGAAGTAATGACATTTAGGGTGGTGTATTGGGTGCCCATGTGGTGGAATTCCATTTGACCACCCCAGCCTATATGCATGGTAAGAAGTTAAATTCTTAGGTGGGCCCCACGTATGTCTCATTTGAGGCATCAAAATTCCATGATAGAGACACCTTAGACTAATCAAACCCAATAACGTGGAAAATAATTTCCAAATGGGCTCAACTTTTGATTTGGGTTTTCCAACTTGGCCAGTTAGGGTGTCAAAAAATAAGAAGGTGTGAGGTCCATGTGGTGACCCACGTGGACCCCTAAAATTAGGGTAAATTAGGGTGTGCATGTTCCAACTCCTCTCCCCTACCATAATAGAGATCATAAGTAGAAGCAAGTGAATGGATTTCTATCAGTTGAAAGGATATGTTTGTCATGTGTATGCATATAGTTTTATGTGGATATCTTTTTCGTATATATTGTCAAAGGATATCATGATGTATGTGATTAGTGAGAAAAGACTTAACACAAGTACTTCATGTATTATGGCTATGAGTTATTGGCAATGTGAATGGGTGTGATTAGTAAAGGGTTAATAAGATATGCATTAACGGGGATTAAGGAACTAAACACGCCTCTTAGAGACATTCTACCCTCTCAAAAGGCATAAAGTGGCATACAATTTCATTCCTACAAGCATCTAGTCATAGTTTATAAAATAGATAATCAATGTTGATCACAAGGATCTCTTCCAATTTGAAGAAATAGATGGGAAATCAAAGAATTATTAATGGTTATTATTACTTATCAGCGAATGATAATTATTAGAGCCCATCAAAGGAATTGAACCTTATTCTATTGCTAGAAAACATCTGTGAGTTAAGAATGAAATCATACACACACACACACACACACACACACACACACTCAATAATATAATTCTTATATTCATAAAATATTAGATCATTCAGTTATATAATACATATACATATACATATACATATACATATATATATAAATATAAATAAATAAATAAATAAATAACTATATATATATATATATATATTTGTGTGTGTGTGTGTATATATGTGTGTGTGTATGTATGTATTATATAACTAAATGATCTAATTTTTTTGAATATAATAATTATCTTAGTGTATATGTTGTTTATATATGTTAATGTTGTGGTTTCACAACACGCCCCATTTTAGGCTACTTGGCCTAATCAGGACTCCTTTTTATTTTATTTTGGTTTTTTGGCCTTTTGATTGGTTTAGAGTCTTAAAGTTAAATAGGACTAGGTATCCTGTAAGTCAGATTGTGGGCCCCTAGGGCGACTCTTGATAAATGGGTATCGTCTTTAGCTTCCTTGTAGGTCTCTTTCCCTCCTTTTTTCCCTTTTCATCTTTAGTTTTTCTTTTTGTTTGAGTTTTTAGGCTAAGTCCTTTGGACTTAGTAGTTTTTAAAGTCCTTTTTGACATTTCAGAGCTACAAATGTCTTAGGACCTCCGAAACACCGGTATATCAAAAGTTTGAGATCATCACAACTGACCAAGGAAGGATGTATCATAATTTTGGACTTTTGCAGTCTAAAAATTCCTAAGTTCATAAGACCACCTATGTTAGAAAAGTGCCTATATAAAGGGTTTTTTTGTTCTTTTTCCTCATTCTATGATTGCTATTTTTTGAGCTTCTGATTGCACAAAAACTTAGAGACCTTTAACGATTCATCCTTTAGAACCTTTTGCACCCTATTTCAAGTTGTCTTGGCACTCAAATCAGTAGCTCCTAGCTCCATCATTGTATATTACCTTTAGTTCGCCTTAGTTTACCAAGGTAGGGTTTCTTGTTCTTCATTTTTCCTTAGGGTTTTATTTTCTTCATTTTTCCTTAGGGTTTTCATCATCTCTTGTCTTAGGATTTTATTTCTATTTTTAGTTTTTATTTGTAGAGTTTAGATTCAGGTCAGACAAACCCTCACAAGTTGAAACCTCCCCAGATTGAAGGGTTTCATCATTGAAATGTATTATCCTGTCGATCATCCGGACTCTAGAACTTTCAGAGGTGTCATATTTTTGTACTCTAACACCCCAAGATATCCTTCAAACTATGACAGACTGATAATTTTAAATATACACCTCCAAAAACATGTTCATTTTTTTGGAGATGCATACTATGAAACAACTTGCCACCTCCAATCCACCACAAATATGAGTGACCCCAAATAGTCTTCCAACAATTTTGTCAAACCTTTCGTTGTTTCACACTCTGGAAGGATGAAAGATATTCCAAAATTGAAGGTGCTTGTTTCAATGCTTCGTAGCATCAAACTTTCATAGTCCTATCACTTTGTTAAACTATGAAGGTTGAAAATTGGAAAGAAACCAGGGAGCTGGGTATTTGATTAGTTTGATGAGTTTTCCTTCTTATTTATATTTTGTTTAGGGTTTTCTTGCATTAATTATCTTTAGATAGTATAATTATACACTTTCAATAATATGTTTCTAACACTTGTGTTTACATGCAAAATGCTAGAAAGGATAGTAGCTCTGTCAATGAAGTATTGTTTCAAAGGATACCATACCCCCACAAAGATGGAAAAATTACATGCAAAAATAATAGACACTAACATTGGGAACTTATAATAGGACTCATTCTTAAGAAACTGTCAAAATCTAGTAGGGAGATCATCTGGCTACACTGCAATGGATTTGCTGGGGTTAGTCAATGTAGTTACGCATCCAATTTCCATTCTCTCTTTGGACTTGATCTTGACTTTGGCCCCATCACTATATCTCATATGAAAAGGTTGTAAAGAACAAAGTGAGAGATATTGTATTGTATCTAAGATCAAATATCATTGAAGATATCTTCCATTTTGAGAAGGGAATTGACCATTTCTATACAATCACCATGGAGAGGAGAATGAGGTTGTTTGAGAGTAGCAATTTGGATGCCTATGAAATTGTCAATAAGGAATATTTCATCCAACAACTTCCAAAGAATAAAATGGATAGGATTGATATGAGAAGAGGTTACTTAAATGATGATATGAAGACCACAGTGACAATTTTATGTCAACTATATGGCCTTCCCCAATCACATTAGTTGGAATAATAAATTATTCATATCATAGAAAAGATCAAAGGGAGAAGAGCTAGAATTGATTGGGGGACAATACTAAGTGATAAGTAAGACCTATAGCTAAGATAGGTGAAGCATAATCCTAGGTTTTTTATGACATTTTATATTTTATATCTCCTCGCTGCAAGAGCCAATTATCTAGGGCTCACTAGGAAAGGGTCATTCAATGATCAAAACATTGGCCATATACTATATACCCTCAACTGGTAAAGAAGGAGAAACTAAAAGATGATAGTCTAGAATACATGATTGTAAATGATGCTTTTGTCTTTTCAGTTATTAGGTCCATTGAAGAGGATTATGCCAAGAGGCTTTCAGAAGAAGCTATGTCCAAGGTTTAAACCCTAGGGGTTTATTATTTTTAGTTAAAAACCATTTCTTATATAAGGGTCACTAGGAGAACCATTAATCCCAAGAATTTGTTGCGCTACCCACAAAACAAGATTGTGTTGAGGAAATCGGTAGGCATCTCTCATATGGATATCAAGTTATCAGGTTAAAGAAGAAGCACTGTGGAAACTTCCCTATCTCCATAGAAGCCCACTTTCTACATGATATAAAGGTTTGTAAGTTGATAGGTCTGGAATGGGATGAATGTCATTTGTAGGAATTATAATTGATAAGGCCTAGGTTTGATCTCATCAGAACATTCAACCACATCACAAGGAAGCTATACAAACATGAAGCTCACATAGAGGATTACTAGATGACTTGCATTGATGAATATGAGGTAAGGATCTGGGATTATTGTAGAATATCTCTAGAGCTACCTGAAGATAAATTACAGGTTAAAATCCCTTCTAAAGTGTGGGATAAGGATTACAAAGATGTGTTGGATCAAATATATAACAAAGATATGACATATACTCAACCCATTTTGAATGCAAAGATTGGAAAGGATGAGAATGATACCATTAAATTTAAGGGTTGACATATAATTGAGGTAAAAAAAAATAGATAAAGAAACCCTTCAAAATAGATCCAGTCTCAATGAAGCCTTAGTTAGACCCACCTTCCAAGGTGGAGATAGAGAAGGGTAAGAAAATGAATATCCCAAAATTTAAGGAAGTAGCTCCTATATGACCAGAGACATTCTACAAGAATGAAAGGCCATCTACTTATGGTCCTAAAAAGAAGAGGAAAGAGAAGGGGATAAGAAAAAATGATAATGAATCTCCTCCTACAAAACAATTTATTTCTCCATCTAGAACACGTAAGGAATCTTCCACATCAAGTTGAAGGAAGAAGGATGTAGAGCCCCAAGTGAAGGGAAAATTTTACAAGAGATAGAAGGATTTAGTATCACCTAAGTTGGAAATATTTCCTAAAGAGGAGGAGGTGGAAGAATAATATGTCCCCTTGGTGAGAAGAAATTTACAGACTATTGTAGTTGCGAAAAGAGCACGAGTGGACGTTTATCAACCTCAAGTACAAAAATGTGCAATTGACTTAGAAACAAGCACAGAGGTTGAGATAGGAACCAAGGGTTTCTTGGGATTGATTGAACTTGAGTTATCAGACTTTGAGGGTATCCCTAGATTCTTTGATCCTCCTAGTCATTTATTTAATCCAAAATTTGATCCTACAACAACACCAGTAAAAGAACCCTTTCAAAAACAAGAATAGATTGAAGCTATTGCCTCTCCAATACAAACAGATGAAAGGGGAAAGTGGAGATCAATTTCTTGATGAGAAAATGAATATGTAGGTACCTTTTCACCCATCCTTTGATGAATAACCTGAAATAGGAAAGGGGACAAGGATGGAAGGACAAGGAGATAAAATAGTAGAGCAAGCAATAGAGAACGAGGAAGGAGAAATTGATACCAACTAGACAACTAAGGAACCCAAGGGTGATGACTCAGTACAGGCTACTAAAGAGCCACAAATTTTAACTCCTCCACCTCCATCAGCTTCATAGGTATCAACATAATGGGTGCTTCTAAAGAAGAAACATAAAACAACAACTGGATTATGGGCAGAAGTGTTACCGAGTTCATCTTTTGAGGTTTAGAAATAGAAAAATCTTGAGGATATACATGCTAAAGTAGGAACAAAAGAATAGGTAGAAAAACAAAAGGTTCCTTCATCATCTCTAGGAAAAGATAGAACTCTAAAGCATAACCAACAATGTGTTGAATGTGAAGAAGAAGAAAGGGAGGTTTTGGAAAAAAGGGAATATGGAGAGGAAGAAGAGGATGAAAGGGATCATGGAGGAACACCCATCCTAAATATAGAACCATATGAGTCATTAAAAGTCTCTACTAAGCCCACCTAGATGGACAAAGAAATTCAATCCTAAAAAAGAACATATGTTGAAGAAGATGATGTCGATATGTCCAGACTAGGGAAGACATTCCATAGGGGAGAATACAACCAAATTTCTCAAAGTATGTCATACATGACACAATATGGCAGAGGGAGATGGAAGGTTCGTGTTTTGATACCTCCTCCAAGAACACGTATAGAGGATCTAACTCTAGAAGACTATATAATGGAATAAGTCAACCTAGGTAAACCCACTCATGAGAGTGGTAAGGTACTGGATGCATTAGGATTCAAGAAATTGTTTAAATGTTTGGATAAAGCTGAAACATAGATTCATGGTCTCAAAGTATAGGTTGCAAATTTGAGGGACTATGTAACTAGGATAGTTGGTCCAATTGACCAAGATTTTATGGAGGCCACATTACAAGCTTCCCTGGAAAAGAGAGCACCACCAAATTTTCAAATCCTTTTGTAAAATAATGTACATATTGGAGGTCCAAGTTTGAAAGATCTGGAGTTGAGACCATTCATATTTTTTTGAAGCATTTACAAATAATCCTCATTGAAGTATCATGACTCATTGACTTGATGGAAGGAGAAA
Source organism: Thuja plicata (assembly GCA_018584345.1). Taxonomy (NCBI): domain Eukaryota; kingdom Viridiplantae; phylum Streptophyta; class Pinopsida; order Cupressales; family Cupressaceae; genus Thuja; species Thuja plicata. The sequence continues at coordinate 1,227,707 of MU225011.1, read as the reverse complement.
AATGAATTGATAATAATATAGAACAATAGAAATGAGAACTCCAAGATTCTAAGGTAATAATAAAGAAACACTTTCAAATCTTGGTAAAATTACACGAGGGTGTAGAGTTGGATAATTTTTATGAGTGGGTCACTAGCATTAGTGTCACCATTAAACGACTATCAGAAAAGCTTGGCAAAGATTGAAAAGAGGAGAAAGGATGTTATGTTGTGAGTAGAGGAGATAGAGAAATTCTTTGAGGGAATTGATTTGGACTTGTATAAATATTATAATAAATAAAAGTTATATTCCATAAAGAACATTGTCCAATAATTTATTAGAACTGTGGTCAAGGTAAACACTTAAGAAGATTCACAACCATTATTTTACTTCAAAGAGGACATGAAATACATAGTGGAGCACATATAGGATATCTACGTATTTAATTCAAAGCTCACCTCATTCTGAGAAAGGAAAAAAAAAGAATTTGGAATCCATAGAGTTGCCCAATTTTGATGACGTCTAGAAAATCATAGAGAGACTTCGAAAATCTCACCTAGACATTCTTCCAGAAAACTAATTGTCATTTTTATGCTTAGTCATTTTTGTGGACTTCAGTCATTTTTTATACTTAGCCAATTCTCAGTCATGCATTTTTTGAAGGTCCACAACCCCAAAAATCTAGGGTCATTAAATTTATAGAGTTAGTCATTTTTTAGAGTTGCGTTGTTTGGAGGTCCACAACCTCAAAATTTCTAGGCCCAAATTTTCAATCACGTTTTTCATATAGAATAATTTTTTGAGTAGATTACATGCAAGATAGAGTTCAATTCTACAAATCAAGGGGTCTTCTATCAGTTACAAATCAAAATAGCAGTTAGATCCATACATTTTAGGCGTGAATATAAAAGTGAAGATCAAACCGCGTGTAAACAAAGAGAAGAAATGGTGGAACTAAAGTTTAATATTATACACTTTAGGGGCTGATTCTAGTATGATTTTGAATGTATTTAATGTACACATAGATGGGAATACATGAAAATGTGTTACCAACCAGTTTAGGAGCAGTTTTACATTGTTAAACTTTAGATTTAATTTTATTATGCCATGTTTTGTGTAGATGAAACTGTAGCTACGAGTTTCTAATTTTCCAAGTTGAAGCACTATATATTTCATTACAAATATGTAATTAAGGTTGATGATTTTATACAATAAATCTATATGTTGTTGGTGCTTAATTCATGGTCTTATTCTTCTTCTATCTATGCCAAATCGATGAATATGTGCTTGCTTGTTCATTTATTTTTTAGTGCCAACTGTGTTTTATTGTGAATGTATCTACGATCAATTAGTTAGGAGTTTATCGTTATTGTCTCATCTTAATGTGACGAATGATTAGAAAGATTTTTTCTATTGATTTAATGATAAATTTGTTTCGTATGTGCATACATCTAGTGGCTTCACAATTTGATAAATTTTGGAAAATCTTGCATCTGGGTAAAGTTTCTTCAAAATATTGAATCTGCTTAGCATGGAATTGTGAGTTCATCCAATTCATGCTTTATGGGTTTCCATCTTTTCATTATTTAATTAACAAGCATGATTGAATGATGGTTTGTGTTTGTTAGATTTCATTTCTAGCATATTTTCTTATAGTTCTTATTACTTAATCTTTTGATATTTTTGGAAATTGCTTAAGATAGGAAATTATCGTAAGTTTTAAAATCAGATTTTTATTGTTAGGAAATGACATACTTTGAAAATTGAGAAAATAATAAATAAGTGTTAAAGTTTGTTTTGTATCCTTCAAACGATCGAACTAGAAAAGGCCTCCTCATTAAAAATCACATTTATCTTCCATGATCTATCTAAGAAGTTGACAAACAAACTTACGTAACCTTGGGAATAACTCTTTTATTCTTTCAAGAGAGGAATTTGGATCCTGAATTCCTAGCAATTGACTTGCATAAAAACAACGGTCAATAGAAGTGACCCTAGAAGGAGGGCATGAAAAATAAAAGGCTGGAAAATATTGGGTCTTTCTCACCAAAAAGATTTGAACAGGTCCTTAGATCCTCACCGAAGAGAGGAGAGTTATTATAGCCCACCCATCATCACAAAGCTTGTATTGATAAAGGGAATAAAAGGGAAACCCTCCTCACCAATAAACATAACCATAAAATCCACCTTTTCAACAATCAACTATCACGGCCTTGGCTATTGTTAATCTCTAAGTTCTAATGATGATTAGTGCCCAACACTTAGTCATTTCATTAGGCAATTTTAGTTGGCTATCATTGTGGCCGAGCTAAAACTATACAAGGCCAAGTAGTTTTTCAGTATGCCTAGTTACATTTCCGAGCCGAGTTACATTGCTAAGCTGAGTAGAGACAGAGATGTTAAATGCCGAGTTACATAATTGTCAAGTGCCGAGAAAAATAGTTTTTTGTATACTTGTCAAGAATGATACAAAATTCAATGATAAGTGATCTGTCTGACTTGTATAAGCTTTTTGGGCTGACTTATGTATGCATTTAATATTCTTATACGGAGTTAGTTATGCATTTAATTGTTTTATCTTATGCATGACTCATTGTAAACATTAATTGTAATACCATCAAGGTATGAGTATTGGATCTTGATTGTTGATCTAGATCTCACTGTCAAATTTGTATAGATACATTAGATTGCTTCAAAACCCTAATATATATGTGCAATAGGAAGAAGAGTAATTGTTGAAGTGACTGCATTTTGAAGTGAAATGCACAGAGGGTTATTTTGTTCAGAAGCAGAGATCAAGCAGAGCATAACACAGTGAACAACAAAGTAAAGGTGTATTAGATTATAAGATCAAAAGAGATACTGAAAAGACGAGATCCATCATCAGCATTAGAGTGCATAATGAAGGATCAATACTTGAGAATTTTTCATCATTGTATCAGGTGAAAATCTCTTAATAGAGTGGTTTTAGCAGGCCTTTATTTATCTCTTAACAGAGTGCTTACTTCATTGTAAGTTTAAATCCTTTAATAGGGTAGATTGTAATGATATGAAGGTCTTAACCGGGTAGACCTCTAATAGGGTAGATTACATTTTGTAATCAAACATTGTAACCTTAACAGGTATACTTTATTACTGTTGTAGTAGAGAATTTTGTGGGTGTCATCCCCACCCCAGTTTTACCTATTTGGGTTTCTGGGTTACCAAGTTATTGTGTAATGTGTTATTTATTTAATGGTGTGGATGCTATCTGAGATTACATTAGATACATTTATGTATGAATGTGGATCAGTTTGTTTTAAGTGTTTATATTTGAAGATCTAATTCACTCCTCCTCTTAGTATCTTGCTTTCCCATTATTGTATTTCCAACAATTGGTATCAGAGTAGAGTTCTCTAAAAGGTTATAATAAGCTTGAGAATTAAGATCTTGAGACGGAGATCTAAAAGATGGGTAAAGTCATTGAGAATCAAAATATTGATGTTCAGTTAGCACTACAACAACTCGAGACTGCAAGATAGGAATTAAGGAAGTCCTTGACTGCAAGAAAATATTTGGCCAAATAGATGAATGACACTCATTATCAGGAAGAGGACACTACAAATCTATTTCAGAATGGAGATTCTACTGAGAGTGATGCAACAATAGCAGATCTACTAGAAAAGAATAATGCACTATGTGAAGAAGTCAAAAATATGAAAAAGGAACAAGAAGCCCAAACAATAAGAATGTGTGAAGTTGTTAAACAGAAGAAGAAAGCCAAAGATGACAAGGCTATGGTAGAAGAAGACAAAAGAATGATGACTACTAGACTTGATGATAGAACACATGATGTGCAAACATTGATAGTTAATCAAGCAGACATGGCTAATCAACTACTACTTGTGAATCAGGAGATCAACAATAAAGACTTGGAGATTGTAAATCTTAGATCTGAGAATAGTCAATTGAAATATGAATTGAGATCTGAGAAAGAACTTAATAAAAAATTAAATGATCCAAGTGTAGCTATGAAATACTTTGAACAACTGGTGGAAGCATCAAGAAGACCTAAAGATTCTTCTAGGTTAGGTCACAGTGAACAACATACAACCACTGAAGATGGAGAATCATCTAAGATAAGCGAAAGAAAGAATGCAAAGCTGAGAAACAAGAAACCTATTTGTCACCACTATGGAAAACCAGGTCATACAACAAACATATGCCGAAGCAAGAATGGTAAGTCCAATCCAAAAACTAACTTTAATGGTTATTTCTTTAATTGTAACAAGTTTGGACACCAAGCACGTGAATGTAAGGCAAAGGAAAGAAAAACACCTAGACTTAATGGTAATTTCTATAATTGTCACAAATATGGTGATAAAGCACAAGATTGCAGATCTAAAGGTAAACAACAATGGACATCAAAGGTACAAGAGAAATCACCAAGAAAAGGAAATACTTACAATTGGGATTACAACACATGGCATAGTTGTCATTACTGTGGTGAGTATGGACATGTTCCAGAAAATTGCATAAGGACACATTTTAGAGGAAAGTCTAAAAGTTGGATGAATGGAAGCCTAGTTTTTCACAGTTGTCTGAAAATTGGTCATACAAGGAAAGATTGCAAAACTAGAGTACCTGCACCTACATTTGAGAAAATTAGAGCACAGATGAACAAGACATGGGTTAAGAAGTCTGAATCATGTAGTAGTGAAGCTAATGAAGCTGAGGTCACCCAATCCAATGGAATAGGTAATCACATCATCTCCAACTAAGAGAAAGAGGTATGTAAGGAACTGTATCTAAAATTCTTATCTTACATCAGTTCCTAACATGAAATGTACAAAAAGTCCATATCTGCATATGTTAAGATGCACCAGGACATATTTGAAGACAAAATGCCGAGATGAGAAAATTGCACTATAGGTGCCAAGCATCTATCATGGACACTAAAGCCAAGTTATTTAGTGAGTGCTGAGTTTTGTTGGCCAAGTAAAATTTTGTGAAGGCTGAGTGTAGTGAGCCGAGCAAGATGCAATTTTTTTTAAGGCCAAGGATAGCTGGCTTGCACTAACTCAATGGGTAGAACATTAAATGCTCACCTACCTTGACCTTTCATAGCTTATAAAGGATGAATAGTTGATATTTCATTTTTACCTTGTGATTTTTCTATTTACAGAATGATTGAAGCGATTTGTAGAATTGATCTTAACGAAGCTAGGATCAAATATTTCATCAGTGTGCCATCGGAAATCTTAAAGTGAATAGTGAACAGAGAACAGTTCGAAGTATCACTTTCCGAGGTATGCTATTTTCCATCTCTCAAACTCTAAATTTTAAAATTATGGCTGCAAGTTCTTCCGCACCAGCCAAGAGTATGGAGGCAGAACTAGAACAAATTTAGTTGATTCAGAGTGATGAATGTGAACCTCTCAACTTTTGAGCTGTACCTGAAAGTGTGATATAGAGTGATTTAACAGGAGCCCTCTCATCCATTCCTCACAAGGTACTTATGATTCATGATGTTCGATCATGTTATATGGTTAAAATTGGAGAAGTAGGTGATAATGAATTAAGGAAATCCTACAGCAAACTGTGTGAAAATGGAGTTCTGAAGGAAAAATTCAAACACTTAGCCGAAAAAGGGTTAACTTGTGCCCTAGATTTTCCCCAAGGTTTCAAAGATGAATGGATCAAGGTTATCCTTAGCTGAGTTCATGACATGAGCATGTGGCTATAAAATGGACTAGTCAAGATCACCATGAGCATGATTCATCGAGTGACTGGATATCCTATAGTGAATGGAAAGCGGACCATGAGGGATAACAACAAAGAGGAAATTACATTCAACACTGGAGTAGTATGGAATAATAGAGGTATGACTATCTGTACAATTACTGACCTAGAACTTGACTTTGGAGTAAGGGTAATTGCACACAAGTTCTATCAGTCTAGCAGATTGGATAGTGCTCCCTGTACAGTAGTTGATCAGGCATGGAAAATTGTGAAGAAGAATCACACATATGATCTTTCTGAGCTACAACAAACATAGTTAGAAAAGAACCTTGCATCAATCAGAAAGGCTAAAATCTCATCATGTAAGTTTGGTTCTTTACTAGTTTGGATATTATTCTACATTCAGGATACATTTCCTACAACTAGGAAATATTGTTTGGAAAAAGGATAGACCCATTACAGTTCATATTAGTGAATGTATAGAGAAATTAGGAAGCAATTTCAATAGCATTATGGGTAGCTATTTTGTAGAATTCAAGAAGAGAATGAGATTAAGGACTAGGATTCCTAAGTCACTAGTGGAGAAGCACTATGAGGAAATCTATTTTCTAGTTGATACAGGTAACACTTATATCAAGGCAGTGACTCCTAGAATAACATGTTTAGATCCATTTCCATATGAGATTAATGTTGATGAAGCATCACTTGCCATCACTGCACTCCTAGCTGAGGCAATTGACACCACAGCAGAAATATTTGGAAATTTTGATGAAGCTAAGGCTAAGATTTATAGAAGTTTGAATAAAGGAACTATGGAGAGGAAAAGAAAGAAGATAGTGAAAAATTTGAAGAAAATGGTTGGCTTGGGTAGTGATGAAGAACCCAAGGATACACCTCTAGGTTTGACCACTGGACAAGGTGAGGATATTTCTACAGAGGAGGAAGTAAGTGCATTAGAAGAGGTTACAAAGAAATCTAAGGGCAAGAAGCCATCAATTGTCATAGTAACCAAGCCTAGCCAAGCCAAACCCAAAGTTACACCTCCTGTAGCTAATCGTCCAAGGATAAGAGAATCTACTATTAATTCCCTAGTAGAAGTGAAAACAAAAGTATATGGTAAGAGAAAAGTTATAGAAAGTAGTTCTGGTAAGGAAGCAAAGGTTGCTCCTAAGGCTGAGCTGAGTGAGCTAGCAAAGAGACCAAGAAGGAAATTAAATTTGAGGTTAGATAGTGATGAGGAGTTGATAGAAAATGATGAACCCACCAACATACCTACAACTCAGTTCAATAAACCAGCAATCATTGATGAGGTATGTGATACTTTAAGGAATTTAGTAGGGTTAGCAACATTTAAGTTCATCAAATATGACAAGTTGAAAATAGAAGATAGGCACAAAGTTTAGGAAGCACTCTTGGACATGATGAGTACCATCAAATTGACTCCTACAGAGATAGGAAATCATGTTCCTGATGAACTATATGACTTTCTATCAAGTAAATGGGAATTTTCACTTGCCACTGAAAGACAGATCAGGGAAGGAACCCTAGCAAAAATAATAGCAGACTTAACCTCTAAACAAAGAGTCAAATTTATTGAGGGGTACAAGAATAGGTTTGTACCAAAACTCAGTGGATATGTTGTTCTGAAGAATGACATAGAAGGTTCAATACAACAGAGCACAAGGATCTGGAAAGAAATTTTTGGACTAGCCATTCCAAAAGACAAGAAATCTGGTGAAGGGACAGCTGAGCCAAAGGTACAAGAAGTTGAAGAAAAGACTACCCCTGAACCACAGATACTTAAAGATCAAATTAAAGAAGAAAAGGACATGCCCAAAGATGCATTAGATGCAACAAACTCTGTTGAACTTACTACAGACAGTCCTATGGATTATATAGTCAATGATCGAAGCAATTTGAATGCCGAGGAACAATAGATGCCGAGTGGAAAAGACACTGATTTGCCTATTAAGGCAATTGATACTGAAGAAGAGAAGTCCACTGCATCTGGTGAGAAAATTAAAGTTGTTAGTATTCAGCAAAGTGAAGGGCAACAAAAAGAAAATGAACAAGAGGAAACTTCACAGAATCCACCTATTTTAGAGGTTGTGAAGATAGTTTTAGATAGTGGAGCAGTGATAACAGATGTTGTTGATAAGCCTAAAGAAGAAGAGGCAGCACAAGTGTTGGTTGAGCTACCACACTCTGCATCATCCACTCCCACAGGTCCTAAAACCAGTGGTATGCCAAATCCACAGACTGTATTGATAGAATTGAAGGAGGCATTGGATACTAAAACTGTCAAAGGGAAAGATATTATGTTGCCGAGCATAAGTTCTCTAGAAATGAAGAAAAAGAAGATCTTAAAGAAGAAGTCACAGATTTTAGATGTAACACTAGATGAAGTCATTATGATTCCACAATGGGATCCCAATGAGTTATCTTTTGAACAAATTGGGACACTTCAAGAGTTACTTAAGAGGAAGAAGAGATAGTAAGAGATGAAGATAGAACAGAAGCAAAAGCAGGTGTTGCATGACATCAAAGACATATTTACAAAGGATTTTGACTTAGAGGATGAAATGTCTCAAGCTCCAATCATAGATTAGCTAGCCATCATTGTACAAAAGTAACAGATGAGGACATAGACAACAATGAGAAGCTTCTACAATGGTCCAGGAGAATATTTGAGAGCAAAGTTCTAGAGAAGATCTCAGAAGAGATAGCAACAAAACAGGTTAAACTTTCTGTTCTTGTAGAAACCTTAGAGAAAGTTACAGCCAATGTTTATTCTTTGTATAGGAAATTATTTGATGTTGAATTTTTCACAAAGGATAATTTACAGCTTGTTGAGAAGCTACACTTAGATTTGAGATCAACTAGTACTACTTTAGGTAAAGATACTACCTCTAGTTCTTTACATTTTAATAAGTTGATAAATGCACAAAGGAGAATAGCCAAGCTTATGGCTGAAGATGGTCTCATAAGGGCCAAGTTGATAACTATTCAGACAAGCTTGTTGCCTCATTTTGAGGTAATACAGAAGGAACTTTCAAAAGCTAAGGAGTTATCACAAAGCAGTGCAAATCTATCGAGTGCAAAGAGTTTAGTGAGTCTAGCTACCGAGATAGAAATAAAAATGGAAGTTATGAAGGTTGCAAAGGAAAGCTAGGATACAACATTTGAATCCACCCTGCAGCTTCATAATTTTTTTTTGGATAAGTACAACTTAACCCCACTAGCAATCAGTGACAAAAACAAGGGGGAAGTTAGTACTACAGAAGGAGGAAGTTAGTAAGGAAGTTGGTAAGGAGTTATGAAAGGATACATCAGTACAACAAAGGTACACTTGTATATAATTTTTGAAGGCATTGTAAAATTTTTGTATAAGTATATTCCTAGGGGGAGTACTTAGCGTACTTACACAATATTTTGATGAAATATACAGAAGTAATGATAAGTGTTTTTGCCACTAATATCAAAGGGGGGAATTGTTAATCTCTAAGTTCTGTTGATGATTAGTGCCCAACACTTAGTCATTTCATTAGGCAGTTTTAGTTGGCTATCATAGTGGCCGAGCTAAAACTATACAAGGCCAAGCAGTTTTTTAGTATGCCTAGTTACATTGCCGAGCTGAGTTACATTGCCAAGCTGAGTAGAGACAGAGATGTTAAATTTTGAGTGACAGAACTGTCAAGTGTCGAGCAAAATAGTTTTTTGTATACTTGTCAGGAATAATACAAAATTCAAGGATAAGTGATCCAGCTGACTTGTATAAGCTTTTTGGGCTAACTTATGTATGCATTTAATATTCTTATACAGAGTTAGTTATGATTTAATTCTTTTATATTATGCATGACTCATTGTAATACCATCAAGGTATGTGTATTGGATCTTGATCGTTGATCTAGATCTCAATGTTAGATCTGTATAGATACATTAGATTGCTTCGAAACCCTAATATATATGTGCAAGAGGAAGAAGAGTAATTTTTGAAGTGACTGCATTTTGAAGTGAAATGCATAGAGGGTTATTTTGTTCAGAAGAAGAGATCAAGTAGAGCATAACACAGTGAACATCAAAGTAAAGGTATATCAGATTATAAGATCATAAGAGATACTGAAAAGAGGAGATCCGTCATCAGCATCAGAGTGCATAACAAAGGATCAATACTTGAGACTTTTTAATCATTGTATTAGGTGAAAATCTCTTAATAGAGTGGTTTTAGCAAGCCTTTATTTATCTCTTAATAGAGTGCTTACTTCATTGTAAGTTTAAATCCTTTAATATGGTAGATTGTAATGATCTGAAGCTCTTAATCGGGCATACATCTAATAGGGTAGATTACATTTTGTAATCAAACATTGTAACCTTAATAGGTACACTTTATTACTACAGTAGTGGAGAATTTTGTGTGTGTCATCCCCACCCCAGTTTTACCTATTTGGGTTTCTGGGTTACCAAGTTATTGTGTAATGTGTTATTTATTTCATGTTGTGGATGTTATCTGAGATTACATTAGATACATTTATATGAATGTGGATCAGTTTGTTTTAAGTGTTTATATTTGAAGATCTCATTCACCCCCCCTCTTAGTATCTTTCTTTCCCATTATTGTATTTCCAATAGGCTATGACATCAACCCTTAATCAAAATTAGAACCCACCACCACCTCCTCCAATTACCTTGTAGGAAAATGCACAAATTTCTCCCTTGAATTTTATTGGTTAATTGCACAAATTACACAAAAATCCTAAGAAATATTTGCACTTTCAAAGAGATATGAAATCAGAAGGAAATTATGCATCAAGATTTTGTATGTCACTTATTCCCATACACATTGGTAGAATTTTCCTACAACTGGTACCTTAATTTTCCTAGGGGATCCATCACTACATGGGTGGAATTTCAAACCATATTTTTGAACTGATTCAAGCTTTATTTGGATCCTGCTTCATTACACCACAATTTTATCTCAGGATAAGAAGTAACCAAATGAACCTATTGCAATGTTTAATCATCATTCCCATAAAATATACCAAAAGCTTGAAGCTCTATATACTTTTCTTGTAGGGTCTGCTATACAAATATACATATGTGCCTTAGATCCTTTGATGACTATCTTTTTTAGAATATTCCCACCTGCAGATATAGATACACTAGAGAAGGTATGCAATGAATCCATCACTTTCACATAGCGAATAAACCCACAAGATGGGGGGAATTTTGGAACTTTATCATCATTTGGTAATGTCACTACCATGATTAATTTTGTAGTCATCAATCATGTCTTGACCAATCATACTCCATTGATCAATCCTATACCAACTCTACAACTCACTGCCCCACCACCAGTTATCACATATCCAGACTACGAAGCCCATAAATAACTTTTTTTGAGAAAACCGTTGTACCCCCAAGTGAACTTGACAACCATTTAGTATCATAAATGGACACAATTTGAGAAATACTTTATCTCAATTGACTAACAAGCTCACTAGGATGAAAGTGAACCCATGTTAGAACTGAGGTAGTTTCAACAACAAACTACTGCTCCAAATACTTATTCTCAGAACCAAAATTGAAGTTACAACACCTATGGAAATAACAACAACATTAACTCACATGATAAATAATTTGGACAATAGAAATCCAATAGACCTTGGAACACCTGACCCAATAATGGAAGTATACCTACTCATAATCCCAAAACTTATGAATCATTTGATGTCAACTTTATAGAGATTATAGGTACAGGCCAGGGTGGTAATGGATACAAGAATGATTTAGTAACAGTACGAAGATGTGTCACACTTGAGGACCATTTTTGTAGTTTCAGCCAAAATTGTTTTGGCCGAAATAATTTTGGCTATACATATGTGGCGCATTTGTGGTGCCATGTGACGTCGATGTGGCAAATGAGTTCCGGCTGAAACAGTTCGGCCGAACGAGTTTTGGCCAAAAATTCATGAGTAAATATAAGCCAACTGTGTTCTATCGATGAAGAATTGGCACATATTTATATAGGGGGTTTTGGCCGAAACTAGTTCGGCCCAACGAGTTCTGGTTGAAACTGCCTATGTGGCAGCCAAATAGGCAAAAATTTCAAAATTGCAAAACTTCTCACTTATATACCTAATTTCTCCATAAAAAATTAACATTTTTTAAAATCTAAAAATACCCTTTTGTAGAGCTCAGAGTCTAGATTATGGTCACATAGATTTTATAGTGTTTTGATTATATATAATATATTATAAGTTGAAAAAACCCCAAGTAGGTATTTTAACATTGAAGAACACGCCCATTCAAAAAAAAGAAAAAAATAGAAAATCATGTTGGAAAAATTTAAAACTTATATTTAACACTAGATGAGAGAGTCATCATCAAGAATATATAATTTTTTTTGTATTTGATGTAGATTTTCTAGGGAAAATTAGGTGGGAGACAAAAACTGTTAATTTTGGGTAACTCTAACTTTGAATAGTTATAACAGACAAAATATATACCAAAAATCAATCTTTCTTTCTTTTTTTCATTAGCTGTACATGTCATCTAAAACATATTATGAAATCAGAGGAAAAAAATATTATTTATATATATTTTGTTGTTGTGAACTAGACCCTAGATTTTCAGCATTTTTCAACAATTAAAAAATGGACTTAAAAAATTTAAAAACTATGTCAATTCTTATTCAAACAAATTTTAAAAAAATCTAGGCATAAACTACATCCAATTTTACACATTTCATTAGTTTACATCATTTTCAAATTCTAAACACAAATGCCACTTTTATGTCGTTAAAGTTTAACAGTTTTGCATATTGTGGTCCTCTTCCTTTGTAAAAGTGTGACACGAGTTTGTACTTTTACCCTATACAGGTAATCAACAAGCCCAGGGTTATGATGATCCCCCATTCCAATTCATTGCAATGGTGTTTGATTCTTACAAACTAGAAATAAGAGAGGGATCTAATATTAATACATAGGAGGAAGAGTTTGTGTTCCATTTTTAAAAGATAAAATCAACTAGAGGACTCTCAGGCTCATGCATTTTAAAGTAAAAATCAAAATACTTACAACCTAGGGAGCTGGAAGGAACCTTTGACTGATGGTATTCCTCCTAGTTTACATCCTACACCATTGGATTCATGAGACAACAATAACCGAATGCCTCCAAAAGGGCCTAATTTTTCTTCTTCAAATCCTCAAAGTACACCTATTACACTCAGAAGTGCAACTTGGTCTAATGAGAGATATAGCATAGTAAAAGATTTAAAAAAGACCAAGGCAAATATCTCAATGTTTGAGATGTTGCAAGGATGCCCGTCCGAGAGGGAAGCATTCTTGAAATTGTTAGATCATTCTAAAAATAATAATCTAGCCAGGAATACTCGAGCTTCTGCATCTAATGTTAATGCCTCAGAGGTATTCCCCATAATATTCAAAGACAGGTTGGAAGTGCCCCCATTTTTATTAAGTTTGCACATGTTCAAAAAGAATCTACACAATTTTTTGATTAATTCAGAAGCCTCATGTAATGTTATGCCACTTTCTATCTACAAAAAGTTGGGGATGATCCCTCAGACCATGAATAGAGTGGTAATATAGCTAGATAAAACATAAGTCAAAGTGATTGGTGTCTTAAAAGATGTACACATTCAACTAGTTGTTGATCCAAGAATACAAGAACATATTGATATTCATGTGGTCAACATTCCTGAGACATATGGAATGTTTCTTAGTAGGAAATAGAGTAAGTGCTTGAGAGACTGTCTCTCTACTAATTTCATGCAATTATGGTTTCCCTTGAAAGGATTAAATAACCAAATAAAGATTGATGTCGAGCCAAAACTCATGAAGATTATCATGGACTACAATGCACCTAACAAAGTGTTGTTCTCACAAGCTGATTTGGGAGTGTACTAATTCAATAGAATCCTTATGTTTAAAATTGAGGAAAGGGGTGATACTAATGATAGTCACATACATGGATTAATACAACCTCTAGTTGGTGAGAAGGTTCTCCAAGATTTTATGAACAACATGAAAAACAACTTGAAACATCTTGGATAAGATGTTGACCCAAATGTATTAATGCTACTAGGGTACTGTCACTTACACCATGTAAATCATTCTAAGTTAAAGTGTGCTAGCTACCAAGATGTCATATCTTGAGTGTTGACCTAGATGTTTTGGCCTATTGAACAGGTCCAAAGCTTAGAGAAAGGGAGAACACATGAATATTATGAACCATTCAGTGATACCTCATCAGATGGTGAAGGTTTACCTCCCTACAAAGGGCCTTCAGTAGTTGTTCAAATGCTCAAGGAAGATCCCATTTAAAAAGATAAGATCCCCATACAAGAAGAATGGAGTTCATCATATGATGGTTTTTTACCACCTTTTAAGGGAATATTGAATGAAGTCAAAACAAAAGAAGAAGGACAAGGGGAGGATTTTTTAGTAAACATCGATCTAGATCAAGAGTTAATCTCTTAAGAGACTCCTTTCCATAAGGGACCAACTTCATCAGATGATTCATTAGACCATAAGTCAAAACTAGTAGCGTCGATGATTCAAATTAAGTCTCAGCCCAAACTATGACCCTCCAAAGGCCACCAAGGCTAGAATATGAGATTTGATGGTTCAAAATGTAAACAAGGGGCTAGAGAAGGTATTAAACTGATCAATCCATGAGGTAAGTCTTTATATACCGCTTATAGGCTAAAATTAATATGTACTCAAATTTTTGCAGAACACAAGGCATTAGTTTGGGGCCTTCTTATAGCATTTCAAAAGGGAGAAACTTTTTTGGTTGTTGAAGGTGATTCTCAACTGGTCGTCAGACAAATCTGCAACTTCAATATTTGTGTAATGACAAGAGGTTGGTATCCTATTGGAATTACTTTTGGCACTTAATCAAGGAACTTGAAGCATTCAACATCAAGACTATTCCAAGAAGAATAAAATTGTGTATGCATTCGCAGTCTTAGCAAGTTCCTTTCACCCTATGGAAAATTCAAAGTTAAAAAGATTCCTAGTTGAACTAGTTGTTATCCCATCGATTCCCAACAATATTATAAATTTTAAAGTTTTTCAAGATGATTGAAGCATATAATCGAATTTATCATGAATGTTGGAGTTATTGGTTGTATTTCTTGTTTTGGCAGTTTTCCTGGTTCCTTGTCCTGTTCTCTATGCTATGGTGTATCTAATTTAGTTACCTCTTGTTCAGGCTGGCCTTACCTTTGTCATGTTTTTAGGTTTTCAAGTCTACACTTAACCAAATTTGCAAATAACCTGAAAACCCTAGGCTTTCCAAATGATAAATGTTACATTTAAACCCTAGGTCATGTCTTTCTGTTTTGAAGTTACTTTTTCCATTCACTTAAGGCATGTGTTTCAATTAAAATCACCTTGTCACGTTACCTCGAGCGAATATTCCCATTGTCTTCCCGACTGTGCATTTTCCTTATGTCGCGTAGTCTCATGTATGTTCAGCATATTCCTTTGGCCTACTGAGACTCAGCGATTCTTTTCATGTCGGGTAGTCACGAGATAACCATGTTATAAAGCTTTATAAAGAAGGGACCCACTTCTTAGTCAGGTGAATCACACAATCGCGATGAGCTCAAGTTTAGTTTTAGTCTGTGCGCAAGTGGGCGACGAGTGGTTTTGAAAGGGAATCGCGCAATCGCGATATGTTTATGAGCAGTTTTGATCTGTCTGCGACTGAGCAGGTTCAATGTATATCACATAGTCGCGATGTCTTATAAAGGTCAAAGCTATAGGTCCACGACTCAGCGATGGGTTAAAAGAATGTAAGTCGAGCAGTCACTATTAAGTTATTCAGTTTATCTCATGCTCTGTGACTGAGTGAGTCATGTTTAAAACGCAGCAGTCACATACCAGCATCAAGTTTTTATGTCAATGTCACAAGTGCGTGATTGCACGACAAGGTCATGTTCTAGCGGTCGCTCACTCATGAAATGTTTTAACTTGGTTGTATTTTGTAGAGAAAGTGCGCGACGAAGGCATAAAGTACTGATATGAAGATGTATCACTCAGTTGCACAAGCATTTTTCAAGATCCATAAAGGTCTGCGATCGAGTGACAAAGGAAATCATTCAACGCCTCACTCACTCGCTGATGCTTTAAGGTGATCAGAAGTTAGCTTGCGAGTGTGCGATGAGCCAAAAGAAGAAAGATGTTGCGCACTCACAGTCAGTATGAAGTGAAGTTTAAGAGCTCACGAGTTTGCGACTAAGGAAAGAAAAGACACAGTCGCGCACTCGTAGTCAGTGACAGAGTAAGATTTTCAAGCTCGCGAGTGTGTGATGAGTTAACAAAGGGAAAGATGTCGCTCACTCGCCAATCAATAAGGATAAAAGAAAAGGACCTCATGAGTATGCGATGAGCAAAAAGAAAATACACAGTCGCGCACTCGCGGTCAAGTATGAAGTGAAATTTAAGAGCTCGCGAGTTTGTGACTAAGCAAAGAATTGATGCTATCGCTCACTCGCGCATAAGATGAAAGCTGGAGTAAAAGGATAGCGAGTGAGCGACCAGACTGAGTATGCAGTAAAGAAATGAATCGCTTAGTCGCCCAGATCAAAAAGTGCAGTTTAAACAACCAGTGAGTATGCGATGATGGAATAGATGAAAGAAAAGATGCATAATTGCTCAGTCACCAAGACTCAGGTAAAATGAAATAATAGCTCACGAGGGTGCGACGAGTTAAAAAAAGAGAACATCGCTCACTCGCATGAACCCAAGAGCCAAAGCATAAAAGCTAGCGAGTGTGCGATAGACATAAGATAAGCAAAGAATTAATACATTGCTCACTCACAGAAGGTGAAAAGTGGAGCGATGATGGATGGCGAGTATGCGACCAGTTGAATAGCAGGGGTGTGTCGCTCACTCACAAGGATCTTCCCAAAAGTGAAAAATGTAGCAGCAATGTAGACAGAGCACATGAATTGTTAGAGCAGAATTTATTAAAGGAGGGTGCATTAAAATGTTTGCTTAAAACTTGCAAAAACATTGTAAAGCTTGCACAGGCATTAGAGAATGGGTTTTCTATTGTTTTGTTTTGAAAATCTTACAGAGACGTAACTGTCAGCATAGGACAGAGAGAGGGTTTTTGAAAAAATTTCAAGTTAAAATTTGTAGAGGTGAATCCATACAAAGGGGCGCCTTGGCTGGTATGACAATCTTATGGTCTTCATTTTTATTGATAGCATGTTATTGATGAGTAGTTTTGATGGAAAAATCTAGGAAAATGAGTAAGCCCAGTCGTGCACTCGCACAAGGCAAATTTGGAGCCAGTCATGGATGCAGATAGGGATTTAATGTTTGCCAGTTAGAAGTGTCAGGATAAGTTTGCAAAGGCATTTATCTTGCAAAGAGATCAGATTTTGTTCTAGATGCATGAGTTAATTTTCATCTGTGAATCAGATGAGGAATAAGATTGGATTTCCTTCCAGATGCATGATAATATTGACTAAAGGAACAAGCAATGTCTGCAAACATTAAAGAGCATTGACGATAATTTAATGGAAAGATCAGATAATTTTGCAAGTAGATATGTGATAGATTTCAAAGATATTTTCAACAGATGAAATCAAATTTGATGGACTTTTTAGTGGGAAAAGGAAAGAGATATTTTAAAGACATATCAGATGTTTTCTCAGGCAGGTGGAGTTGAAAAATTGATTAATTAATCAGATATTTTGAAAAGGAAGGAATGAGTGCAGATCAGATTTGAGAGAAGGACATGTGTCAAATTTTGAGAAGGATTAGGGTTTCTCCTTCTCCTATATCTTTCTTTCTTTCCTTAGTTGTAAGGGTTCCTTTCCTCTGCTCTGTTTTGGTTTTTTCCTATAGATGCCTAGAGCAGGTCCCTATTGGTTTTGTGGAAATTTTATTGTAAGTTATACTTTTGTATCTTTGTATATTCATGAAAGCTTCTTGTCTGGATATGTTGAAGCAAAATACAGTAATAGAATACAGTGTGGTTCTCCCTCTTGCATATTATGTTGTCTCTTTGCATTTTGTTTGTGCTCTAGTGTGTTTCACCTGTAAGGCATCTGAAATACACCAGATACAAGGTAGTTTGTCTAATTATTTATGAGTTCCTTTCAAGGAGAGGACTAAGTTTCATAGATGATCTCAGAGAGAAAAACATTTTGATAAGGATTTGATGCAGATGTATGTATATGAGAGGATAGTTTGTAAGGCACTCTATCTCAGCCACATGTAGTTTGTAAGGCAATCTACAGTATCTCTATTATTTTATCTTTGTTGATTCATGTTTTCATTGACTCTTTGCCCAAGGGATAGGCACTAGTCTAAAGTATACTTTGCAGTTTGTTCCTCATCCAATATCAAAACAAATTTAATCAAAATACTCTTGTTACTAAGAACATATAAGTTGAACTCAGTAAGGACCTATGTCAGCAGAACTGTCCATTATAGTAATCCCTTGAAGAGTGGATTATTAGGTTATCCCTCCTACATCAAAAGGAAGAAGGATAAAAATCCTTATATCACTGCTTTTTGCTATATTTAAGACCATAAGTTTGTATGGTTAAATCTTGTATCTGATTATGCTTGATAATTTGCAAGGTGATTTATCAGTTGGTTTCACAAAGGTACATAGAAAATAAGTGTCCACATTAATACATACTGTGTAAACAACAATCATAAAAGGTAAAACCTACCTGAGTATATGTGGAGCTCAAAAATGAAGAAGGACCTTATCCAGTCCTTAGCAATTAGGCTTTTCTTGTCTC
>MU225011.1:1163259-1207910 GCA_018584345.1 Thuja plicata | reverse complement strand
ATAAAGGGTTTAGAGGATGTTTCTTCTAAAGACATATATGATGTTGAAAGTAATGATAATGAATCTGATTTTGAGTCTGAGATTGTTGAAGATGTTGATGATAAATCTGACAGTGAATCTGAATTTAGTGATATTCAAAGTGATGAAGATGAATATATACTTAGGGATGATGAAGAATCTACTGCTGGTGAAGATATTGCTGACTATGATATTGATATAAAGCTTTATGAACAACAAGACAAAGAGGAAGATATATGCAGCCAACAAGATAACAGTTATGATGCAGACATAAGTGTTTGTAGTGAAGTCATTACACAAGAAGATATGATTTCAGAGGTTTCACTACAAAAATACAATAAAGAAGAAATCTGCAGCATCATGCAAGAAGATAGTAAGAAGATAAATGAACAAGAGGATTGTTGTTCCCTTCACAATGAAAAAATTGCAAAGATTTTATCTTTTGAGTATCTCAGATATTCAGGAAATAGAACCTTTGAACTTTAATGTTCAACACATATTGATTTGGACAACGAAAATGAATCAGCGCATTCTGATTTTGACATATGTGATATTGTTTCTTCTTGCACTCCTTCATTAGGCTATAATAAAATTCAGTTTGATTTATTAGATGATGATGTTTTCAGTGTGGTTTCAGATTCAGTAGATGTGGAAAATCCAAGTATGGAATTGAGTGCTGATTTAGAGAACAATGTTGATTTTGGATCTTGTCTTGATTCTAAGTCTGCTTTTGAACTATTTGATAGTGGTCAATCAGTGGCTCAAGTTTCAAAAGAATAAATTCAATGTGCTGGTATTTTCCCTCCCACCCACCACTTTTCTTTGAGCTTGTTTAATGATGATAAGCTACAAGGTGCTCCTATTTTTTATGCTAAGATTATTGCTCCATATCCTAAGAATATTTATCATGTTATATCTGATGAATATCCTAAGTTTGATGATCATTTTTCAAATGATGAGGCCTCTAAGATTTTGCATAGAGATAAAGGTATGTTTTCTCTTGAGATGCAATTGATGGATATGAAGGAAATTAATGATGCTTTCCCAAGCAGTATGACAGAGATTGAGCATCCCCCTTTTCAGTTGAATGGTGAGTTTTTAAGTTGTGGCTTACAAATCAAATGTGAGAACAGTCACAAGTATCAAAATATATTTTTGTTTGATGACTGTGATATATATATGCCACAAAATTTTTATGATGAAAATCTGCATAATGTTTATGGAAGCTCATATGAAGAATATGCAGATTTGTTGCCATATGATGAGTTGATACATGATGATATTAGATTGAATCAAACAGTTAAGAGTGGAAATATTATTATATTTTTGAAACATGGGGTAGAGAGCTTTGTGTTTGACAAAGGTAAGAATTAATCTCATTTTGTGGGGCTTTGGGCCTCTTGTTGATAATGTACATATTGTACAGTGGCTTTCCCTTTCAGTTGTGTGTTTGCTTTTAGTTAGAGGTTTCCCCATTTTTTGAGAAGAGAGAAAGGTTTTGAAAGAGAAAGTTTTGAAATTTGAGAAGAGGAGAAAGAGAAAAGCTAAAATCTAATTTTGAAGTTTTGGGGTGGTCTGCTACTCCAGAGATCTGTGGTTCTCGGTATAAACTTGCATTTAACCGTCCTCAGTCAGAGCCATTGTTGGTCATATTTCTTGTTTTAGCAGTTTTCCTAGTTCCTTGTCCTATTCTCTCTGCTTTGGTGTATCCAATTTAGTTACCTCTTGTTTAGGTTGGCCTTACCTTTGTCATGTTTTCAGGTTTTCAAGTCTACACTTAACCAAATTTGCAAATAACATGAAAACCCTAGGCTTTCCAAATGATAAACATTACATTTAAACCCTAGGTCATGTCTTTCTATTTTGAAGTTACTTTTTCCATTCACTTAAGGCATGTGTTTCAATTAAAATCGCCTTGTCACGTTACCCCGAGCGAATATTCCCATTGTCTTCCCGACTGTGCATTTTCCTTATGTCGCGTAGTCTCATGTAAGTTCAGCATATTCCTTTGGCCTACTGAGACTCAACAATTCTTTTCATGTCAGGTAGTCGCGAGATAACCATGTTATAAAGCTTTATAAAGAAGGGACCCACTTCTTAGTCAGGTGAATCACGCAATCACGATGAGCTTAGGTTTAGTTTTAGTCTATGCGCGAGTGGGCGACGAGCTATTTTGAAAGGGAATCGTGCAATTGTGATCTGTTTATGAGTAGTTTTGATCTGTCTGCGACTGAGTGGGTTCAATGTATATCACACAGTCGCGATGTCTTATAAAGGTCAAAGCTATAGGTCCGCGAGTCAGTGACAGGTTAAAACAATGTAAGTCGCGTAGTCGCTATTAAATTATTCATTTTATCTCATGCTCCGCGACTGAGCGAGTCATGTTTAAAACGTAGCAGTCGCATACCCACGTCAAGTTTTTATGTCAATGTCATAAGTGCGCGATTGCACAATGAGGTCATGTTCTAGCGGTTTCTCACTCGTGCAATATTTTAACTTGGTTTTATTTTTTAGAGCAAGTGCGCGACGAAGGCATAAAGTACTGATATGAAGATGTATCGGTTAGTCGCACAAGCATTTTTCAAGATCTATAAAGGTCTGTGACCGAGCGACAAAGGAAATCATTCAACGCCTCACTCACTCGCTGATGCTTTGAGGCGATCAGAAGTCAGCTTGCGAGTGTGCGACGAGCCAAAAGAAGAAAGACATCGCGCACTCGCAGTCAGTATGAAGTGAAGTTTAAGAGCTCACGAGTTTGCGACTAAGGAAAGAAAAGACATAGTCGCGCACTCGTAGTCAGTGACAGAGTAAGATTTTTAGGCTCACGAGTGTGGGACAAGTTAAAAAAGGGAAAGATGTCACTCACTCACCAATCAATAAGGATAAAAGAAAAGCATCTCGTGAGTATGCGATGAGCCAAAAGAAAATACACAGTCGTGCACTCGCGGTCAGGTATGAAGTGAAATTTAAGAGCTCACAAGTTTGTGACTAAGCAAAGAACCGATGCTATCTCTCACTCGCGCATAAGATGAAAGCTGGAGTAAAAGGATAGCAAGTGAGTGACCAGACTGAGTATGCAGTAAAGAAATGAATCGCTCAGTTGCCCAGATCAAAAAGTGCAGTTTAAACAACCAGCGAGTATGCGATGATGGAATAGATGAAAGAAAAGATGCATAATCGCTCAATCACCAAGAATCAAGTAAAATGAAATAATAGCTCGCGAGGGTGCGACAAGTTAAAAAAGAGAACATCGCTCACTCGCATGAACCCAAGAGCCAAATCATAAAAGCTAGCGAGTGTGCAACAGACATAAGATGAGCAAAGAATTAAGACATCGCTCACTCGCAGAAGGTGAAAAGTGGAGCAATGATGGATGGTGTGTATGTGACCATTTGAATAGTAGGGGTGTGTCACTCACTCGCAAGGATCTTCCCAGAAGTGAAAAATGTAGCAGCAATGTAGACAGAGCACATGAATTGTTAGAGCAGAATTTATTAAAGGAGGGTGCATTAAAATGTTTTCTTAAAACTTGCAAAAAAATTGTAAAGCTTGCACAGGCTTTAGAGAATGGGTTTTCTGTTGTTTTGTTTTGAAAATTTTGCAGAGATGTAACTGTCAGCACAGGACAGAGAGAGGGTTTTTGAAAAAATTTCAAGTTAAAATTTGCAGCGGTGAATCCATACAAAGGGGCACCTTGGCTGGTATGAATATCATGTTATTGATGAGCAGTTTTGATGGAAAAATCTAGGAAAATGAGTAAGCCCAGTCGCGCACTCGCACAAGGAAAATTTGGAGCCAGTCATGGATGCAGATAGGGATTTAATGTTTTCCAGTTAGAAGTGTCAGGATAAGTTTGCAAAGACATTTATCTTGCAAAGAAATTAGATTTTGTTCTAGATGCATGAGTTAAGTTTCATCTGTGAATCAGATGAGGAATAAGATTGGATTTCCTTCCAGATGCATGATAATATTGACTAAAGGAACAAGCAATGTCTGCAAACATTAAAGAGCATTAACGACAATTTAATGGAAAGATAAGATATTTTTGCAAGCAGATATGTGACAGATTTCAAAGATATTTTCAACAGATGAAATCAGATTTGATGGAATTTTCAGTGGGAAAAGGAAAGAGATATTTTAAAGTCATATCAGATGTTTTCTTAGGCAGGTGGAGTTGAAAAATTGATTAATTAATCAGATATTTTGAAAAGGAAGGCATGAGTGCAGATCAGATTTGAGAGAAGGACATGTGTCAAATTTTGATAAGGATTAGGGTTTCTCCTTCTCCTATATCTTTCTTTCTTTCCTTAGTTGTAAGGGTTCCTTTCCTCTGCTCTGTTTTGGTTTTTTCCTATAGATGCCCAGAGCAGGTCCCTGTTGGTTTTGTGGAAATTTTATTGTAAGTTATACTTTTGTATCTTTGTATATTCATGAAAGCCTCTTGTCTGGATATGTTGAAGCAAAATACAGTAATAGAATACAGTGTGGTTCTCCCTCTTGCATATTATCTTATCTCTTTGCATTTTGTTTGTGCTCTAGGGTGTTTCACTTGTAAGGCATCTGAAATACACCAGCTACAAGGTAGTTTGTCTAATTATTTATGAGTTCCTTTCAAGGAGAGGACTAAGTTTCATAGATGATCTCAGAGAGAAAAACATTCTGATAAGGATTTGATGCAGATGTATGTATATGAGAGGATAGTTTGTAAGGCACTATATCTCAGCCACATGTAGTTTGTAAGGAAATCTACAGTATCTCTATTATTTTATCTCTGTTGATTCATGTTTTCATTGACTCTTTTCCCAAGGGATAGGCACTGGTCTAAAGTATACTTTGTAGTTTGTTCCTCATCCAATATCAAAACAAATTTAATCAAAATACTCTTGTTACTAAGAACATATAAGATGAACTCAGTAAGGACCTATGTCAGCAAGACTGTGTCCATTATAGTAATCCCTTAAAGAGTGGATTATTAGGTTATCCCTCCTACATCAAAAGGAAGAAGGATAAAAATCCTTATATCACTGGTTTTTGCTATATTTAAGACCATAAGTTTGTATGGTTAAATCTTGTATCTGATTATGCTTGATCATTTGCAAGGTGATTTATTAGTTGGTTTCACAAAGGTACATAGCAAATCAGTGTCCACATTAATACATACTGTGTAAACAACAATCATAAAAGGTAAAGCCTGCCTAAGTATATGTGGAGCTCAAAAATGAAGAAGGACCTTATCCAGTCCTTAGCAATTAGGATTTTCTTGTCTCTGAATCAGTATTAGAAGGCATGGTGTTCAAGTAGTTATTTCAAGCACTGTGGTTCATACAAGAAAAATCCCTAACAGGAGTCTTTGGAAAAAACCATTGACAAGGAAATAGAAGAAGTTGAGGAGCCAGATGACTGAGGCATTCTGAACTTGAAAACAAACTCCATTCCTAAAGGAATGGTAGCATTGGAAAGTATTTTTGATAAATATGACTCCACTCAGGAAAGGAGAAAGACCCCAATAATGGGAGGAGATGATTGTGAGGTCTACAATTTGGGTATTGACAATGAACCTATGGAGGTCTGTGTTGGAAAGATTGGTACAAATGAAGAAAACTAGTGCATGGTCCAATTGATTGTAGAATATAAGGATGTTATAGCATGGAGTTATGAGGATATCAAAACATATGACCCATAAATCATTATACATAACATGCTATTGAAACCAAATGCAAAACCATTCCCCCAAAGGGAAAGGCTGGTCAATCTGATGATTGAACCGCTGATACAGAAAGAAGTAGAAATTTGTTGGATGCCAAGATCATTTTCCCTATCCAACACTCGACTTGGGTCACAAATTTAGTGTATGTGCACAAAAAGAATGGAGAGATCATTCTACATGTGGATTTTTGTAATCTCAATAGGTCATATTAGAAGGACAAATATCCCCTTCCTTCCCTTGACAAAGTGTTGAAGATAGTCAATGGTTCCTAGATGATGTCACTTCTTGATGGTTATTCAGGATATAATCAAGTCATGGTACAAGAAGAAGATAGATTAAAAATGACATTCACCACGAAGTGGGGAACACTTGTATATCTCTGCATGTCATTTGGATTGATCAATGTTAGTGCTACCTTCTAATGCACAATGGAAGACACATTGAAGGGTCTTATGAAAAAGTACATACTTATCTACATGGATGATCTCACCATATTTTCAAAAATTAGGGTCAACCATATTGATGATCTATGCAAGTATTAAAGAGATGTCAAAGCTATGAGATATCATTGAATCCTTAAAAATATGTTTTTGCAGTAACCCAAGGTAAGCTATTAGGGCATGTTATATTAGAAACAAGGATCTCGATAGATCATAAAAGAGTTGAAGAAATCCTTAAGTTGGTCTCACCTAATAGCATGAAGGAATTGAAGTATTTTTTTAAAAAGATCAATTTTGTTAGAAAATTCATTAGTGGATTTACAAAAATAGTCTTCCCATTGAATAACATGTTGAAGAAAAATAACAAGATTGAATGGAACACTATATTCAAGAATTCCTTTGAGGAAATCAAAATTTCCATCACTACCTCTCCAGTTTTGGTTAGTCCAGGCTATACTTCTTCATTTAAGGTTTACTCATTTGCCTCAGAACATTCATGTGCGGGTATTCTTACACAAAATAAGAATGTAGAAGATGAGAGACTAATAGATTTCATGAGATACCCTCTCAAAAATGATGAAATCAAGTATCAAAACTTGGATAAACAATCATTTTCACTAGTAAAGGGTGTCAAGAAGTTCCAACACTACATTCTGAGAAGAAAAGTTATAGTCATCATTCTTTATCCTGCAGCCAAATCCTTGCTGATGCAAAATGAACTAGGTGAATGAAGAAGAAAATGGATGGATATTCTACAAGAGTTTGATCTTGAAATTAAACCCTTGAAGTTGGTAAGAGGCCAGGGCCTAATAAAAATGATATCGAGACATAATAGGTTTGGTTTTCTAGACGTACACTGATCAAGGGATAATAACTGATATTTGGTATCAAGACGTGGTTTATTACCTCCTTAAAATTCCCAAATAAGATCCTTGAAGATCAATATCAGTTCCTACATGTTAAAGAACTAGAAGCTCTACAAATGCAGCTACAATGGGTTATACTGAAGATGTTTGGACAGGATAGAAGCTAAGTAGATGCTTTCTGATTTTCATGGTAAATATGGCACAGGCCATGGGTCCTCTGAGGCTACTGCACACCAAATTTTGAGATCCAGATATTACTGGCCAACTCTATTCAAGGATACCAATGAACACATGAGATCTTTTCATACATGCCAAACGCTACCTGTGAAAGGCATCTGACTATGTCGTTGCAACTGGTATATGAGGTATGCATATTTTCCCAAAGGGGCTTGGATTTTTTTGGAACTATTAATCCCCTTCTTCTGTAGGTCACAAGTATATTTTGAGAGGAACAGACTACTACACATGATGGACAGAGGACCATTCTCTTAAAATTTTTACTACTAAGGTGGTAACTAGGTTCTTGGAGGAGTATATAATAACAAGGTTTGGAATGCCATTTCTTTTAGTATGTGACAATGCCCCTTCATTTTCCTCTACCTCACTTATGCAGTGGGCTTTTGAAAATAAGGTAATTGTTAAGTTTTCTTCTAATTACTATATGCAAGGTAGTGGTGTTGCAAAATCCACTAACAAGAACTCAACAACTGTAATCAAATGTCTCTTAAATGATAATCCTATGGATTGGTACATACAATTGAAGTACTTCTTATGGACTGATCAAGTCAGAATAAAAAACTCCTTAGAAATGTCCCCCTACTAGTTAGTCTACGATCTACAACCCATTTTTCCTATGAACCTAAAGATACTGGTTTTTAAATTCATGGATCAATACATTGAAGGGGAGGATAGGGTGCAGATCTGACTCATGAACCTTGTTAATTTGGAAGAGAAAAGAAATATGTCTCTAGAGTATGTATAAAACATTAGGATATTGTCAAGCGTTGGTTTGAAAAAAGAGCCACTATAAAAGCCTTCAAGATTTTTTACATTTTCCTGATGTGGGATAAGGTGAGAGAAAAGCTAGGCATCCATACCAAGTTTGAAAGACTATGGACTAGCCCATATTAGATAGCATAAATCTTGGGAGAAAATAATTTCAAAATTGATAGTTTGGATAGGGTGTTGGTTCCATATCCAGCCAATGGTTGGTTCCTCAAACATTATTTTGTCTCTTAAAAGAAGGGTTTCCTTTTACCCCACGTATTATAATAGTTTATGTTCCCCTCTTTGTTTGGTTTTTTTTTGCGTCTTTTCCTTTTGAGTCTTTGTGCTTGGGAGTTCAATGTGTTTTGTCAAGGTCGTTCCTAACAAGTGGTTCACTTCCACTATCCTTGATGAGAGGAAAATGTATTTCTTAGTCAAAATTTCTAAAGAGGTGTATCTTGCAAGAAGCTATACTCACGGATCATAAATAGTGATACCTTTTGTTGGCAATCAAGATGATGTTCAACGTTGATAGTCCTAAGTCACAAAACATATTGAAATATGACACTGAAATTGTTGGTTTCTTGGGTGGTTTTTATTAGAGCCAGCACCACCATGTTGACTCGAGTACCTACCAGTCCCAGAAACCTTCTCTATCTACAACCTGACAAAAAAAAGAGGAAGAAAAAAGAGGATAAAAGGAGAAGAATGTGAAAACAAAATGAATCATTCAAAGCAATGGTCGCTGCGATGATCAGAATATTATACCAAGGTAGCATAGTATTAGTACTACCTAGGTTTATTAAAGGTAATAAAATGAAGGCACTCAAGGAATAACATACTCAAAGAACAAGTGGCCCAAACCGGTCACTAGTTAAGAAAGAAGAAATAATTCCAAAGAAAGAATCCTCCAAATACCAAATCTTCAAATATCATCAGAAGAAAGAGAAGGGTGACTCTATCAATCTCTATCGGGGCTATGGATGCCTGACCAGTAGTAGAGAAATTGTATATTGGGACTAGGGGGAAAATTTTTGAGGCGATGGACACCTGATTGGAAACAGAGCTCTTCCCAGGAAGCACTTGTCAACAATTTAAAGGTTGGTTTTTGGCTGATATTCATTTAAGTTATCCTCATCAAAGTATCAAAGGAATAAACACACAAGTGCACACACTAGATGAAACAACATAGAACTTAAATTTTGACAGTTGGTGAAACAATATTTCGATGAATGGTACTTGTGTTCAGTTTATTGCAAAATGAGTATCAGAAGTTGTTTGCTGATAAAGAAATGCCTTGGTCATTTTTCCTTTTTTTTGAGCTATTTGTTGTGGTTCCACAACACATGCCCCATTTTAGGCTACTTGGCCTAATGCGCCCCCCTTTTTCTTTTCTTTTAGGTTTTTGGTCTTTTGAGTAGTTTAGAGTCTTAAAGATAAACATGACTAGATATCTGGTAAGTTAGATTGTGGGTCCCTAGGGAGGCTCCTGATAGTTGGGTATTGTCTTTAGTTTCCTTGTAGGTCTCTTTCCCTCCTTTTTCCTTTTTGGTCTTTAGTTTTCCTTTTTTTTTAATTTTTAGTCTAAGTCCTTTGGAAATAGTAGTTTTTAAGCCCTTTTTGAGATTTTAGAATTGCAGAGGTCTTAGGACCTCTGAAACACTAGAATATCGAATGTCTGAGCTCTTCGTATCTAACCAATGTAGGAGGTATAGGAGTTTTGGAATTTTGTAGTCTAAAAAATCCTAAGTTCCTACAACCATTGATGTCAGTGAAGTGCCTATATAAACAGTTTTTCATTCTCTTTACTCATTCTATAGTTGTCATTTGTTTTAGCCCCAATTTTACAGCCACTTAGATACCTTCAATAATTAATCCTTTGGCACCTTTTCACCCTATTTCAAGTTGTCTTAGGACTCAAATCAGTTTCTCCTAGGTTGATCATCATAGATTATATTAGGTTTTCCTTTGTGTACCAAGGTTTGTTTTGGTGTTCTTCATTTTGCCTTAGGGTTTACCTTTCTTTGTTTTTCCTTAGGGTTTTCATCATCTCTTGTCTTAGGATTTTATTTTTATTTTTAGTTTTCATTTTTAGAGTTTAGAATTAGGTTAGACAAACTCTCATGAGTCAAAACCTCTATAGATCGAAAGGTCGCATCGTCAAAATGGTTTTTCCTATCAATCGGCCAAACTCTCAAATTTTTAGAGGTGTCAGAGTTTCATACTTTGAAACCTTGAGATATCCTTTAAACTATGATATACCAACAATTTCAAATATCCACCTCTAAAAACATGTTCAGTGTTTTGAATTTGTGCACTACAAAAAAATTGCCACCTCCGATCCATTGCAAATCCGAACAACCCCAACTAATCTTCCAACAATTTTGTCTGATATTTCATAGTTTCACACTCTGAAAGGCCAAAAGATTTTTTGAAACTAAAGACACCCATTTAAATGATTCATAGTATCAGACTTTCATAGTCCTATCACTTTTTTAGACTGTGAAGGTCCAAAACTATGAAGAAACTAGGGAGTTGAGTTTTTTTATCAATTTAATGGGTTTTCCTGCTTCCTTCTAGTTTTTTAAGGGTTTTCTTGCATTAATTAGTTTTAAATAGTATAATTTTTATGCTTTCAATAATATTTTCTAACAATTGAGTTTGCATGTAAAATGCCAAAAAAGATAGAAGCAATGCCAATGAAGTACCATTTCAAAGGATACCATACCCCCACAAAGGTGTGAAACTTACATGAAGAAATAATAGACACCAACATTGGGCACATTGAAACAGACTTGTTCCTAAGGCACTGTGGAAATATAGTAGCGAGATCATCAAACTACACTACAATGGTTTTGGTGGGGTTAGTCAATGTAGTTGCACATCTAATTTTCATTCTGTCTTCAAACTTGACCATGACTTTGGACCCTCATTACATCTTAGATGAAAATGTGGCAAAGAACAAAGAGAAAGATATTATATTGGATCTAAGACCAGATATCAGGGTGGTCCCACAATAGTGTGTCCCACTTTTTTGAACATCTTGGTTTTTGTTGAAATTGCACATTTTTAAGAAAATATGATGATTTAAGCCTTGAGAGGTCCCATTTGAAGGAGTAAATTCAAAATGGCTAGATAAAATCCTCTTGGAACAAAATCCATTTGGTATAATCCCTCTACTCCTCATTCACACCTATAATTGAGTCTCCTTTGAACCCATCAAAATGCTGACAAAAAATCGCTTTGACATTAACTTTTTGTGGGATCAAATAAATTCATTTGAAAAACCAAAATATAGGATGATAGTACTCTGAGAAATATTTCCAATGATTATGAGTTATATATATATATTGAGTTTATTGAGACTTTTCTTTTTAAGTTTTACTAAACATAGGTTGTCTGACCATTTAGTGACTTCTCTGTTCGATGCTTCTGGAAAAATAGTAAATTAGGGAAACAAAATATGAGTAATATCTAGGAAATATGTATTTATGTTACCTTTCTATCAAAAAAAGAATAAATGAATTTTGATATATAGAGATAGAGTTAGAGCGATACAAGTGAACCTATGTCCAAATTATAATTAATGTCACTTCATAGCTCAATAAACTATTAAATATTCAACCAAATTGAATGAAACCAAATGGATTCCCTAGATATTTGTGTTACAAACCTAAATTCAAAACAATTACATTATTATCAGTTTTATAAAAAAAGTTATGTTGATCAGAGTGAGTGTCACTCCTAAAAAATCCTGATTTTTTACAAAAATAATTTTTGAAGTAGAAGGAAAAATGGATACAAATAAATTTCAATTTTTTTAAAAAAAATATATTTATAAACTAGAAACAAAATTCTAAAAGTCACTAGTTTACATCATCTTCAAATTCTTAATGGTTTTACAACAATAGATGTTTGAAAGAAAAGTTTTTTTTTAGAATGTTCATTTCAGTGTCAAAGTTGGCCGAAAAGTGGGACACAGTTTTGTGAGATTGCTTATCATTGAAGATGTCTTCATCTGCAGAAGGGAATTGATCATTTCTATCCAATCACCAAGAAGAGGTGAATGTGGTAGTTTGAGAATAACAATTTGGATGCCTACAAATTTTTCAATAAGAAATATATCATCCAACAACTTCCAAAGAATAAACTAGATAGTATTGATATGAGAAGAGGTTACCTAAAAAATGATATGAAGGCTGAAGTGACAATATTAACTTGGGTGTATGGAATTCCCCAAGAACATTAGTTGGAACCATGGATGATTTATACAATAGAAAAGATCAAAAGGAGAAGGGATAGAATTGATTGGAGGAAAATACTAAGTGATAACTTGGACCTACAACTAAGAGAGGTGAATCATAATCCCAATTTTTTCATGACATCCTATATTGTATGTCTCCTCACTACTAGAGCCAATTATCTAGGGCTCACAAAGAAAGGGTCATTCAATGATCAAAAGGCCTAGCCATATAATGTATATCCTAAACTATTAAATAAGAAGAAGTTGAAAGATGATAGCCTATAATATATGATTGTAAATGGCACTTTCATCTTTGTAATTATTAGGTCCATTGAAGTGGATTATGCCAAGAGGCTTTCGTAATAAGTTGTGGAAAATTTTCAAGCCCTAGGGGCTTATTATATTCATTTCAAATCGTTTACTTATATCTAGGTCACTGGGAGAACCATTAATGCCAGAACTTTCCACGCTACCCATTGGACATGATTTTATTGTTGGAAATTGGTAGGCAACTCCCTGATGCATATGAAGTTATCAAGTTAAAGAAGAAGCACTGATGGGACTTCGTTATCTCCATAGGATCCCACTCTTTATAGGATATAAAATTTTTTAAGCCGATAGGGTTAGAATGGGATGAATGGCCTTTGAAGGAATTCAAATTGATAAGGCCTAGGTTTGATCCCATTGGAAAATTTAGCCACATTGCAGGGATGCTATACAAACATGAACCTCACATAAAGGATCACTAGATGAATTTAATTGCGGATTATGAGGTAAGGATCCAGGATTACTATAGAATATCTCTAGAGCCAGCTGAAGATACAATATATGTTTAAATCCCTCCTAATGT
Source organism: Thuja plicata (assembly GCA_018584345.1). Classification (NCBI taxonomy): domain Eukaryota; kingdom Viridiplantae; phylum Streptophyta; class Pinopsida; order Cupressales; family Cupressaceae; genus Thuja; species Thuja plicata. Next base: position 1,194,799 of record MU225011.1, on the reverse strand, counting down.
ATGGGATAAGGATTGTGAAGATGTGTTGGATCTATTATATAATAAAGATAAGGTATATGCTCAACCTATTTTGAATGTGGAGACTGTAAAGGATGAGAATGATACCATTAAATTTAAGGCTTGACACGTGATTGAGGTAACAAAGAATGGATAAAGAAGCATTTCAAAATGTATCCTGTCCCCATGAAGCCTTATCTAGACCCACCTTCTAAAGTGGAGAAAGGGAAGGGTAAGAAAGTGAATATCCTAAAATTTAAGGAAGCAACTCCTATATGGCTAGAGGTAGTGTATAGGCATGCAAGGCCCTCTACTTATGGTACTACAGAAAAGAGGATAGAGAAGGGGAAAAGAAAATATTTTAATGCACACTATCCTACAAAATAAGATAATTCCCAATCTTAGACACCCGAGGCACCTTCCACATGAGGCCAAAGTAAGAAGGATGTAGAGCTCCAATTGAAGGGAAAGGTTTACAAGAGAAAAATGGCTTTAGTATAACCTCATTTGGAAACATTTCCTAAAGAGGAGGAGGTGGAAGAAGAATATGTCCCCTTGGTGAGAAGAAATCGATAAACTTCTGCATCTTCCAAAAGAGAAGAATGAGTGGAGGTTTCTCAACCTTAAGTAAAATAAGGTGAAATTGACTTAGAAACAAGCACAATGGTTGAGACAAGAACCGGGGGTAACTTGGGATTAGATGAATTTGAGTTATAAAATTTTTAGGGTATCCCCAGATTATTTGATCCTCCTAGTCAATTTGTCAATCCAAATGTTGATCCTATAGCGACACCAGTACAAGCACCCTTTCAAGTGCAAGGACAGGCCAAAGTTTCAGCCCCTCCAATAGAACCAAATGAAAATTAGATGGAATGGGAAAGTGGAGATCAAGTTCTTGATAATAAAATGGAGATGTAGGTACATTTTCATCCATATTTAAATGAAGAAGCTAAAATAGAAAAGGTCACAATGATGGAAGGACAAGAAGATAAAATAGGAGAGCGAGAAATAGAGCACAAGGAAGGAGAAATTGATACCAACCAAAAAATGGAAGAATCCAAGGGTGATGAATCGGTACAGGATACTGAAGAGATACAAATTTTAACTTGTCCACCTCCATCATCTTCATAGGTTTCAATAGAACAGGTGCTCCTAAATAAGAAATAGAAACCAACAACTGGATTATGGGAAGAATTGTTATCCAGTTCATCTTCTGAGGTTTAGAAAGAGAAAAATCCTGAGGATATAGGTGATAAATTAGGAACAAGAGAATAGGTAGAAAAACAATAGGTTCCTTCATCATCTCAAGGAAAAGATATAACTCTAAAGAATGAACAATAGCATGTTGAATATGAAGAATAAGAAAGAGCGGAGAACCCAGAGAATTCAAAGATAAGGGAGGCTTTAGAAAGAGGGTAATATGAAGAAGAAAGATAGGAGACCCCATATAATTCAGAGATAAGGGAGGCTTTGGAAAAAGGGGAATATAGAGAAGAAGAAGAGGATGAAATGGATCATGGATGGACACCCATCCTAAATATAGCGTCATATGAGCCATTAATAGCCTCTAATAAGCCCACCTAGCTGGAAAAATAAATTCAACCCCAGAAAATAAAATATGTTGAAGAAGATGATGTCGATATGTCCAAATTAGGGAATACATTCCATAGGAGAGAATCCAACCATATTTCTCAAATGATGTCATACATGACACAAGATGACTGAGGGAGATGGAAGGCTCAGGTCATAGTACCTCCCCCAAGCACAAGTATGGCATATCTAATTCCAAGAGATTATATAATGGAGGAAGTTGACCTAGATGAACATACTCTTAAGGGTTGTAAGGCATTGGCCACATTAGGATTGAAGAAATTGTCTAAATATTTGGATAAAGATGAAACAAAGATTCAGGGTCTCAAAGAACAAGTTGCAACTTTGAAGGAATATGTAACTAGGATAGTTGGTCCAATTGACCAAGATTTTCTATAGGCCACATTACAAGCCACTCTGGAAAAGAGAGCATCACAAAAATCTTCAAATCCTTTTGTAAAATCATGTACAGATCGGAGGTATAAATTTGAAAGATTCAGAGTTGAGACCATTTTTATTGTTTTGAAGCATTTTTTAATAATCATCATTAAAGTAACATGTTTCATTAACCTAATGGAAGGAGAGAAAGGATTTGATAATAAGATAAAATAATGGCAATGATCACTCCAATATTTTAAAATAATAAGAATGCAAAACTTTCAAATCTTGGTGAAATTATATGAGGGTGCAGAGTTTGATAATTTTGATGAGTGGCTCACTAGCATTAGTGTTTCCATTAAAGGATATCAGACAAGCCTAGAAAAGATTGAAAATAGGAGAAAGGATGTTATTATGTGTGTAGAGGAGATAGATAAATTCTTTGAGGGAATTTATTTGGACTTTTATGAAGATGATAATAAATAGAATTTATATTCCACAAAGAACATTGTCCAGCAACTTGTCAGAATTGTGGCTGAGATAAATAGACAAGAAGATTTTCAATAGTTATTGTACTTCAAAGAGGACATGAAATACATAATGGAGCACATAGAGTAGATCCATTTTTTTGGTTCAAATCTCACCTCATTCCGAGAAAGGTAGAAAAATTATTTGGAATCCGTAAAGCTTCCCAATTTTGATGAAGTCGAAAAAATCATAGAGAGACTTCACAAAGATCACCCAAACATTCTTCAAGAAAACTAAGTGTCATTTTGATGCTTAGTAATTTTTGTGGACTTCAATAAATTTTTATACTTACCCAATCCTTAGTCATTTATTTTTTAGAGGTCCACAACCTCAAAAATATAGGGCCATCAAATTTCCAGACTTAGCCATTTTTCAGAGTTGTATTTTTCGGAGGTGCATAACCCCAAAATTTATGGGCATGCATTTCCAATCACATTTTTCATATAGAATAATTTTTTGGGAAGATTGCATGCAACATGGAGGTAATTTTTACAATTCAAGGGGTCTTCTATCAGTTACAAATTAGAAGAGAAATTAGATCCTTGCATTTTGGGTGTGAATATCAAAGTGAAGATCAAACCGCATGCAAATAAAGAGAAGAAACAGACTGCAGTTCAATCTTCTACATTTTAGGGACTGATTTTAGACTAATTTTGAATGTATTCAATGTACTCATGGATGGGAATCCATTCAAACTTGTTAGAAATTAGTTTATATATTGATGATTTCTATGGAGGAAGTGCCTATACTCACCAAACACCTGCTTTCCTAAATTTTTTTAATGTCGAGATTTAATCTTCGGACCACAAACAAAACATGAAAATTTTCATTTTGTTCCAAGACCTACAAGATCATGTATAATTGGATTAAATATGTTAATTTTGATCATTATACTTATGATGTGCAATCTAAACACTATAACATACCAAAAAAATGTGTTAGCCCTGAGGCATCATGTATTGTCCATACAAGCATTGCATGTAATTGAAATTTTCTTTGTCCTATTGGTCTAGATACATGATACATAGTGATGCCATTCCATAACTCTACAAAATCATTAATAAGAGGCTCAATATATACATTCATATCTTTAACTTGGTACTTACCTAGTTGAATGAAAAAAACATTACATAATTAATATGACCATTTTATAGCGGTATTTATAATTTAATGTAGATGACTATTAAATGAAAAATAATTGGAACAATTGTTTCCAACATTATTTTCTCCCTCTTTATCGACATCCAAGAAGGAATTTTATTATTGATAACAAAAATAGGCCACAATGAGTAAATAGATCTCATCTCTCCAAATGGATTGACACCATCCACTGCAAGTGAAAGCCCAACATTACGAGGTTCTTTAAAGTGTGGTCATTTTTCTTCTATGTCTTTAAATGCAAAATCATCAGTAGGAATTTTCATAGTGGCATCTTGACCTTTATTGTGTGCATAGTAATTTGTAAATTGTGCCAAGCTAGTGCACCTAAATAATTGTTGTAGACATGGAATAATGAGAATATAATGAAGAACCTTGCAAGGCACCTTTTTGTTATTTGATCTATTTGATATCTACTGATATGAAATTCAAGGAATTATGTTGTAAATTCATGTTGTTTACGATATATAATATGATTATTGGGACATGCATCTATTATTTGATACCACCTTCCAATATCTTTCATTATAGAAGATAATTCTCGGTATGAGCAAAGTAGAATTTTTTATGGTGGTAACAAAAGCTCACCTATCAATCTACGACAAAAAATATAATTTTTTAATATAAAGAATACTAATGATACATGATTCACCCTTTATTAACTATAATGAAATTACAACTAAAATAGAAGAAAAATATGACATATATGACATACCTTAACATACGTGAGATTGTTATGTTGGATAAACCATTCATAACCTTCAAGGTCACCAACAGCAATACAACAGAGAGAAGAGTTGTTTGGGAGTCTTCGTAAAGGGATTTGTATGCCTTATCAAGTAGAGGTATATCATGAACAACATCAAGGTCATCTTGATTATCATTATCAACTACACCAGTACCATCATCTTCAATTGTGTTTTCTGGCACATGATCAGTTGGGCCAATACCATCATCTTCAATTGTGTTTTTTGGTGCATGATCATCTTCCTCCATGGGCTTATTATCTTTAGCTTCAATATTAACACCTCCATGTTCCTCCACTTGGAAATCTATATTCTCTGGGTTTTTCGTGGTAAATAACATTTTCCCTAGGGAGGTCAATCTATATGAAATAGATGAGCATAAATAAACCATGATCATGATCTCATCATCAAGTAATTTCTTATGTATATAAATTGTTAAAATAATATAATGAAAAAATTACCAATCGGCGATAATAATGCCCCCCTTCAATGTGACCATGTTTTCTACAATGTTTCTCAGTTGTTCTGACTAGAAGTCTTCAAGTCTTTAAGCCCTTAAAATTTGTGCAAGGAAAATAAAATTTTCCATCACCTTTTCTTTTGAAGTTAGACCACAATCTAGCAAGTGTCTCATTTTTTTTGTTCTTTGTTGATATTATCAAACATGGTCTTTCTTCACATGAAAACAAATTAGGCTTCCATCATCATTCAATAGCTTTTATGTAGTCAAAATGTAAGTTTTATACCTTATGAACTATTAATTATAGAGCCCCTTCAACTCATCAATTGATAAGGAGGATTTTCGTAGTGTGTCAAGTTATGATATTAATATTAGGACTCAACTACTAATTAGTATTTGAGTCAAACTAATTAACCTATAATTTATGAGTAGTGGCTCACACAAATTCATCTCTCATAAAAAATGAATGGCCCACTTAGTACTCATTGAATCTACGTGATACTAACAAGTATGAAGAATTAAGACCACCTACGAAATCATCCATCCTAATTTTATTCTTACTCAAATAAACTTACCCATAAATTTTTCTAAACTCCAATCTAAACAAAGATAAATAAGATTGTATTGAAGACCTTTTCTACCGAGTCATTTTTAAACTATCTTGCCACCATGGAATTCCCAAATGCCACTTTTCCTTGAGGCATTTTTTAATTGAACTGCCAAATGATATTTTCCTACTTGTTATTTTTAGAATAACCCTTTAACTATTCATCTGAGAGTCCTTGGAATGACAACTACAGAGGTGGATACAAATTAATAGATACAGAGGAAGTAAATATGTTTCATCCTATGAATAACATTATATGTTAAGTTTAATAATAGATACCTTGATCATTTAATGTAAAAGGGCATCACAACACATTCACACAGTCTAGTGTATGATTGTGACAAACCAGATTTGATAAAATAGTTCATATACTGATTCCAAGGCTCTAGCAATTGACCCAATTTGACTTCACATGGTTATTTACAACTTCCCTCATGCCTATGACATGCCAACACACCATTTACAAATGTTGGTTTTAATGATAAGGTAGTAGACATCTATTATTTTTTCCTTTACCAGTGTATTCACAAATGTTATAAAAATTATCAAATAATGTCAAGTTTTGTTGAGATTTTTTCTTCTGGGTCTAAGACTAATACCAAAATCAGCTTATTGAGAATCTCACCAGTAAGCATTAAATGGTTTTAGTTGAGCTGTTCTTATGAGTTTTATGAAAATTCTTGTGTTGCTAAAATTATTAAGATGTTCCTTAAAATATGCCTATGCATACAATACTCTCTATACTAATTAAAAGTCTTGACTAATAGAAGATAAAAATGAAAATATAATTGTCAGCCAAATTCTCACCTGTGGCTTTGTTGACTTTCTCACCAAATTCTATAATAGCAAGAGCAAAGGAAAATAAAGTATAGGTAGTTGGAGAAAAGTTTCTACATGGACAACAACATATTATATATGCATTTACATGGTATGAAAAGAGAATCAAATTAAAATGAATAGTTTTTGAAAAAAAATCAATTCAATAGTGTAACACATGTTTATAGCTGTCTATCAATATGTGTGTAACTATAGGAAATAGTGCAAGAAAATATGTTAGAATAGTGCGACTAGAAAGTAGGCCTATGTTTGTGCATTGAATTTGTAGAGAAAATATATTAAATTATGTGGGTTTAAGAAGTAATAGTTTCCAAATGTGTATTTGGTTTTTGTAGATATTGTTATGACTATAAGATAGTCCAATATTATTATGACTATCATGGCTGGTATCTAACCTTCATTATCCAAAGCATCTTTCACTAATTTGGGCTCAAATTCACATAATAAACATGTATGATTTTTCAATTTTCTTCTTTTCATGATCTCTAAATTTTTTTCTCCAATGATTTGACCTTGTTTATGATGTCTTCTTACATATTTAGCTAGTGTAGGCTTTGGTCTCCTTTCTTCTTGTTGTTGGTCTTCAGATTCATCATGAAAATTCATTTTAGGTTTATTTTGTGTCTCTGCTTCCTCTTTTGATTACTCTATAGTTACCTCCTAATGATCAAAAACTTCTTTCTATGACTCAACATTTTCTTGTTATTTCTTGGCAGCACCATTCTATTGCTCGATAGCTTCTTTTTCTGGTTCAGGTAAACTATTGGCCTCTCCTTCGTTCATGTAAACAAAAGATCTGTAATCTTCAGGTTCTTTCTTACATTCTACTTCATTCTTTTCTACATATTCATCAATTCTAACATTTGCACTTTCTACAAATTTTTTAGTGTTATAATTCAAACACTTATACGCTTTTCTCTTAGTGGAATAACCTAGGAATATGCCTTCATTGCTCTAGCATCAAGTTTTCCATTCTTATTGTCCTTCATGATATAAAATTTTCTTCCAAAAAAGTTAAAGTATTTTACATTAGGTGCATAACCATACAAAAACTCATAAGGTGTAATATCAGTACCTTTCTTTACTTGTACTCGGTTCAAGGTATATAATGATGTACTTACAGCTTCTCTACGGTACTTTTGTGCAACATTTTTCTCCATCATTGAGTGTTCTAGAACAATCCATTATTGATCTATTCCTTCTCTTGGCCATGCCATTATATGGGGGAGTTCTTGGAGCAGACATCTATCTCTTAATTCCTGTATCATTACAGAATAAGTTGAACTCATTAGATATAAACTCTCCTCCTCTGTCAAATCTCAGATATCTCAATCTCTTACATGTCTCTTTTTCAACTTCTGATAAATACCACTTGAACAACTGAAAAGCATCACATTTTTCTTTGAGAAACAACATATTCATTATTCTAGAGTAATCATCAACAAATAGTATGAAATATTTATCACCATGGTAGCTTTACACACCAATAGGTTCACAAAGCTTAATATGAACCAATTCCAAAACATCATTTGAAGTATAAGTTTTTCTCTTGAAACTAGACTTTGTCATTTTTTCCTACTAAAATTTCTTACACATAACATTATCAGGTTTCTTCAATCTTGGTAATCCTCTTACTCTTTTCATTTTACTAATGTTTACCAAATTGTCAAAGTTCACATGACACAACCTCTTATGCCATAACCATACATCATCATATTATGCAAACAAACATGTCTCATCAGATAGATCTAGATAGAACAAATTACCTCTTTTCTTCTCTCCAAGTCCAATTAGTTAACCAATAACATCAAATATTTTATCCTTTTTTTTAATGAATTCAACTCGGTATCCAGAAGTGTTCAACTAAGAAACACTCAACAAGTTATAGTTAAGACCTTCAACCCAATAAGCATTGTCACATGTAATCTTATCAGTCAATTTTATTGATCCTTTTTCCTTTAAAAAGACATGGTTTATCATTATGAAACTTAAGACTACCACCTTTGCAATAATTCAAGGTTTCAAACTTACTTTTATCACCAATCATATGATGTGAGAAACCACTATCAATTATCCATCTATCACCTTTAATCATATATGAAATAAGTGTAGTTTTATCATCCTCGTTAGAATCATCTTTCATAGAAACATAAAGAAATTCTATATCATTGTCATTAGATTTATCAAATTCACTATCAGTTTCTTCTTCATCAATATAACAGGATTTCTTACCTTTGTCCTTATAGTCCTTATACCTTTTGAAATATGTCATCTATTTTGTCTTTGTACTTGCTTTTTCTTCTTTCATCCTTGTCATTGCTATCAGGGCATCTTGCTATGATATGGCCAGCTTTTTTACATGAAAAATAGATTATAGTAAGTTTACCTTTGAATTTTTCTTTTCCTCTCAATAGTCTTCTAGCCATAAGTGCCTCAAGTTCATCAAGATCATCATCAAAAGTGTCACTGTCACTATTCACATGTCTTTTTTCTTTTTTTTCCTTTCTTAGATTTATGAAGAGTCAATTGTGATTTGAATGCATAATCAACATTGTGAGGGGTGAAATTATAAAAAAATGACAACTCAAAAGTAGTAAGTCCACCAACTAAACCTTCTAGTGTTAATTTGTTACCAGGAGTACATCTCCATTCTTGTATAGTAGATACTCTAATAGCATAAATAGGAAGTAAGTTTCTCAATACCTTGCTAATAATAGTATCATCATCAATAGTTCCATTAGCTCCTCTAATAGCATTCACAACCTCCTTAACTCAACTGCAATATTGAACAATAGTTTCACCATCTAAAATTCTCATTTCATCAAACTTACCTCTCAAGCTTTCAGATTTGGCTCTTAGTACATTTGTATCACCTCCATAGATAGCTGCTAGTGTGTCCCACATTAATTTTTTAGTTTAATATTCTTTTATGTCTTCAAATTTAGGATAGCTTAGGGATGATGCAATATCCAACATTGCTTGGTTGTGTTCTTGTTTTTATTTCATCTTTTGAGATTTCAACACCGTCAGCATATTTATGTAATCATTTTCCATATATTATTTTTTTTTTCTCCAGTTCCAGCTAGGTGTAGCTTCATCAAACTTTTCCATGCAGGGAAGTTCTCCTTGTTTAGCCTCGATACCTCCTTTTATACATCTTGATCTTTAGCTTCAAGTAGCTTCAAAATTTTCTCTACAAGCACCACAATGCTCTAATACCAATTGTTAGAATAATTTAGAATAACTAAGAGGGGGGTTGAATCAGTTATCCTTAGGTCTAGAAGTACCAATTTAACTTTCAAACATGTTCACCAACTTAGATCTACTCAAAAAACCACTCAGTCTCTATAACATATAATCAATAACATAAACTTGCAGTTCACTGTCCTAAAGTAATCAAATTGCAGAATATAAACTCTTAAAAATAAAACACATCAGATAACATTCACACAAGTATGACACCAGGATTTAACGTGAAAACCCAATATGGGAAAAACCACCACTAACATGCTACCAAATTTTCACTCTTCTGAAGTGAGCTTTGTGAGGATCCAACCCTATTAAAGGTTACAATATAGACTGTTAAATGTGACCTTGTTAAAGGATTTAATCACCCTATTAAAAGTAAGCCTTGTTAGAGGACTTAGATAATTCCATTAGAATGTCACCTTGATTAAAGGATTTATAATATGACTATTAGGTCAACCTTGGTTAAAAGGATTTTGGCTGATACAAAGGTTAGAAAGTAATAGTAGATTGATCTGGAACATACAACTCACTTTGAAAATATAGATCCACTTTCGCTCAAATGCTAATTCATTGAATGGCCTCTATTGTCATCTCTATCTCTCATATATACTTGGAAATTCATCAAGAAATCACCACTGTGGAGTCTTATACTAATCTTCTCAGCCTTCTCAACCTTTTGCTTAGATTTTCCAATCAATTGAATTAACCTCTACATAGATAACCTGTAATTAGGTTAATCTTATACCTCTCTAATTAGGTAGCTAGATTTTTGTCTGCTTAATCATCATCATAGACATTAGGGTTTGGCCAGATCCAACGAATCCTTCCAACATTTCTTTTACCATCTACCTTGTAGAATACATCTCAAAAATCCTTGAATCCATAGATAAAAAATGGTTAAACATATATTAAATGCTCATTTAATTCTCCATAATGATCATCCTTATCTTAAATACACTTTACATATCCCAAGAAATCAACTATATCATCTGGGATCTCAAATCTTTCTCAAACTGTCAAAATACTGACACTCGGTCATCACTGTGTTCTTACGCTTGGTCATATTAAATAACTAGGTAATTTACTTATGCTTGGTAAATGTTGATGCTCACTCGACACTATATTTTCTCAGCGTGTATTGACACTCGGTCGAGACTCACATCACTCAACACAAACTTAAGTTCCTTAATCTTTTTCTCTATTACTCAGTCAAGACTAAGCTTTTAGTCTTCCAAAATTCACTTGGTGTTAAAGATAAAAACATATTATCTTACCAAGGTGCAATCTCATCAAGTACCCACTGTAGTTCCACATAACTCAACCATTTCACTAGTTCTTCTTGTTATCTCCTCTTTTCAAATCTTCTTCATCAGTTAATTGATATGGTACTTTACAAGATAGAAACTGCCTTACTAGTTAAGGTTTGAGATCAATGGAAATATAGCAATTGTTTCAATTGTAGCTTCCAACAAATCCTTGATATTAGGGTTGGTTTTTAAGCAAGAGTGGTTTGAAATAAATGTATTACAACATGGAAGCTTAAAAGTGATACTAAATAACACTAATGCTTAGGGGTTATTATATTTCTTGTAAAATCCACATATCGTAGTAACTAGACAACAACCCACAGTAAGAAATTTAAACTCTATAGCTCCACTATACTTTTTCTGACATTGGTATGAAATCACATTATAGTAAAAAACATGGTGATAGAACACACCTGAAGGTATATGTCATGAGTATCTTTCTTATGAAAGACAATGTGTGGTAGCAAGTAGTAAACAATAGGTTGAAACTCTTTCTCAAGTCTAGGCATGAGGGCTCCAATCAACTGTTTAAATAAAATAAACACTATTAATATCCTGAAATAAAACCACCCAAGAGAATACATATTCAATTTTTAAATTTATACTAAATGATAATTTTTAACTACATAGCATGTACAACCATTCACCATTGATAAAGGAAATCAGTTGGGTTTCATGTCTTGCCAATAGGAGAAATCATCGATCGAACAAAAACAATCTAGACTCACGTACCATTTGTAAGCTCCAAAATACTTTCTATCCTCTGTCGCCTCTTCTCTAGTGCATAAAATTCTCTCTAGTGCTTAACATAATGAATAGAAATCTAACTTTATTTTTTTAAGTTTTTCCCATGGTTGTCAGAATTATGACTACCACGGGCATTGACTCTTCTGTCATTGTAATTTCAACTAACATGAGCATGGATTTAAAAAAAAAAATTCCTTCCATAATCTAACCAAGAAAAACAAATATGATGTCCCATCAGATATTTCAATTGGAAATCGGGGCGAAATGTATTAGTGTGTTAAACTTAAGGTTTAATTTTAATATGCCATGTTTTGTGTAGATGAAACCCTAGCTATGGGTTTCTAATTTTCCAAGTTGAAGCACTATATATTTCATTAAAGATATGTAATTAAGGTTGATACTTTTGTGCAATAAAACTATATTTTATTAGTGCTTTAGTCATGGTGTGATTCTTCTGCTATCTATGCAAAATTGATGCATATGTGCGTGCTTGTTCATTTATTTCATAGATCCAACTATGTTTTATTTTGAATGTATCTGTGATCAATTAGTTAGGAGTTTATCATTATTATCTCATCTTTCTAGTAACAAATGACTAGAAATATTTGTTCTATTGGTTTAAGAATAAAATTTTGTTGTGTGTGTACATCTGGTGGCTTCACAATTTGATAAATTTTGGAAAATCTTGCATTTGGGTAAAGTTTCTTCACAAGATTCCATCTTCTTAACATGGAATTGTGAGTTCATCTAATTCATTCTTTGTGGTTTTCCATCTTTTCATTATTTAATTTTCAAGCCTGATTTAACGATGGTTTATGTCTGTTAGATTTCATTTCTAGCAGATTTTCTTATGTTTCTTGATACTCAGTCATTTGATATTTTTGGAAATTGGTTAAGATAGGAACTCATCGTAAGTTTTAAAAATAGATTTTTATTGTTAGGAAATTGCATACTTTGAAAATCAAGAAAATATAATAAAGGTGTTAAAGTTTGTTCTGCAGCCTTCAAATGATCAAACTGGCGAAGGTATCCTCGTGAACAATCACATTTATCTTCCTTTGAGATATCTAAGTGATTGATAAACTACCTTACGTAACCTTGGGAATATATCTTTTATTATTTTAAGATTGGAATTTGGACCTCTAATTCCTAGTAATTGACTTGTGTTAAAACAACGCTGAAAAGAAGTGACACTAGATGGAGGGCATGAAAAACAAAAGGTTGGAAAATATTGGGTCATTCTCACTGAAAAGGTTCAAATGGGTACTTAGATAATTTTGAAAGAGAGGAGAGTTCTTAGAGATCACACATCATTGAAAAGCTTGTATTGATAAAGGGAATCCAAGGGAAACCCTTCTCACCAATAAGCACTACCACAAAATCCACCTTTTCAACAATCACCTATCACTGCCCTGGCTATCACATCAACCCTTAACCAAAATTAGAACCCACCACCACCTCGTCCATTGGCCCTTTTTATAAATGCATAAAGTTATCCCTTGAACTTTATTGGTCAATTGCATGAATTACCCAAATATCATGAGAAATGTTGCACAAAATTCATGTACAAAGTATCTAGGATAGTGGAAGAGAATATTCACACTTTCAAATAGATATGCAATCAAAAATAAATTGTGCATCAAGACGTTGTATGCCACTTATTTCCGTACACATTGGGAGAATTTTCCTACAAATTGTACCTAAAGATTCCTAGGGGTTCCATCACTACATCGACGGAATTTGAAACAAAATTTCTCAACCAATTCAAGATTTATGTGGATCCCGCTACATTACACCACCATTTTATCTTGTCTAGGAAGGAACCAAGCATATTGCAATGTTTAATCAACATTTCTATAAAATATACCAAAGGCTTGAAGCTCCATATACAATGCCTCTAGGCACTACTATACAAATATACCTACATGCCTTATATCCTTTAATGACTATCTTTTTGAGAAGATTCCCACCTGTAGATATATATACCTATTAGGAATAATAGTCCAAAACACAACTGAGAGGGGGGTGAATCAATTGTGAGACAGATTATTAAACATTATAAACAAAACTTTTATCCAAATGATAACACAATAAATTTCAACACAATAACACAATCCTTTTTTATCAAGGAAACCCTATTAAAGGTAAAACCCCAGTGGGAATTAGCACCCACAAATAATGTACTGAGAGTATAGTATCCCTGTTAAAATATTTAGCCCTGTTAGGAGCTTATTAATGCATTATAGTACATAGTACCTATTAAAGGACATACCCTATTAGGATTCAAGAGTAACAGTGGGCTCACTACCTAGACACACTACCTAAAGAAGGTTAAAGCCACCCTCAAGGACTTATAGTCCAAAATACAAGTGTATATAGAAAATAGACAATCCAGTGAACTGTCTGATAGAAACTGTCTTTGCTTGGTCAGTTCCAATGATGTAACATAATCACACACTCTTATCTACATCCTGTAGACAATCAATCTCATTCTTGGTGTTTGAAACTGTTACGCTATGAAAAGAAACCAATATATATTAAGACTAATATTAGGAGTGGTTAGGTCCAAGTATGAAATCTCTGTAAGATAACTAGACCAACTATAGGGTCAAGACTTCCCTCTATACTTCTAGCTCTGCAAAACCAAGGCGGGTACACCTAATACAGACTAAAGTCAATTCTTTACAACACCTTTTACTTCTGGATTTAAACAACAGATAGATGGTAAGTACTAAATGCCAACCTAGCATTCATTGACTCTCCACTACCATGGGTAGAATAATAAGAACAACTGTAAATGTAAAGAACTTTGGTGATGAGTTTGATTTAAATTGTGGGACAGAATATAGCCAAACCATTCAGATATATATCTCAATAGAAATACTAATTCTAGATCAGTGCCTTATCCATTGGGATAAATCCTAAATATAATAATGAAGCTAAAACACCTTATTGACAAAGATTCAAAGCCATAAACATAAGAACTCTCAGATCACACACTACAAGATCCTCAAATAGATATCCAGGTAGAATCAATGAAATATCCAAAGGTTTAATTTGATCTAAGGTCAAAGACTTATGGAATACACATATGCATAAGAAAGACTTATACGGTAAGTCATAAAACTTACAACTCAATAGATAACACAAAAGAGAGACTTAAATGTGAGAAAAAATTATATTAAGTATGATGAAACTAGTTCCTGAATTAGTATGAAAAGGAAATATGTAATATGACAATATGAAAAAGATGAAAGAATTTTCAATCCTATCTTAATACAATCTGAAAATACATCTGCTATATCCTAGACTGGAAAACAAATACAAGCACAATGCTTTACAATATTTCTCCCAGTTTTGCAGCCCTTTCTAAATGGTCTTGAATATTATTTTATAGGAACAAGAATGCTACAAGCTTTGAACCATTTAAGGTTAGGGTTTAAAACCAATCAATGGAATATTCAATTCAGTTGTCAAGTTGAAACCCTATAATCTCCTTTCCCTATGCAGATCTAATATGAAAACAATAGTCATGCTTGTTGGATGTGAATACAGTACCCTGTGGTGCAAAAATTCAAAGACATGACTCTGGAAGTAGCTCTCATAAATGCAGAAATGATCAAGCAATTTTGTTCGCACTTATCCTCTAATTATAAAACTCTTTCTATCAATTTTGGACATAAATACATCCTAGAAAATCAAATTTAATCCATTTGGTCTTCAACAGTTATGGAGAGCCGACCCATAAGATTAGATCACACTGAGACAAACAATAGACAACTGGCATAAAAATTTTCTAAGAAAGATTTAAAATTTTGAATTTATGTTATAACGGCTATAGGTGGCACCAAAAAAGACATGAAAAATTGAGATCAAATATCGGCATAGGTTTAAAAAATCACCGTAGATTCTTTTACTTATCTAGGCATACAAAATCTCATCCCCGCCAGTGTTGATCAGTCGCTCACCCATGAGTCCTGAAAGCATATTCCTTTATACCCCATGAGTAAGTAAGAGTCATTGATCCTATTTATTGTCTCTATCTTCTCATGCCCTATCCTTTCCCTACCATGCCTGATACATGGCAAGCATTCACACACTCGAGTTTGTCATCAACAACCATTACAAACCTGCACAAGTGCGCAATACTAACCACTAGTGGTTAGTCGGTCACTCGTGACCGCTAGCCATTATCCACCTTAACCTTCACGAATGAGTGACAAATACTTGTAGCGCACTTTCTAGCATTTCTTTCCACAAATTCAAACCTTCACAATTGGCTTTTATTCGTACACTTGAGCATCAAACTTCTTCTCTGCCCAGATGACCCAGACCTCCATGCGTCACCTTGTTGTTCAATCACCACTTTTTAGGGAATATTCCTCTAAGCCTTGCAATTCTGCAACCATGTACCACCTGGCATCTTCTACTTGGCCCTACCACATGTTAGTCTATCACATGTTAGCACCCATGCCATTATGTGATTTGACTAGACCTGTCATGACTAGGATCGCACCATAGCACTCTGTTGACACCTGTCATGCATCAACCACGTCACCTGAGTGCTGGCCCACAAAATCATCCTTCCCTCTCTACCAACTGGCTATCCACATCACCACCCGTCCATTGAGATGTCTCCCAAAAGGCCATGCCTTTCAAAACTTAACAATTGAGTGCTCAGTTATAAAAACATGAAGAACTTCCTTATCACAACCAATGTGGGATAAAAATCCTTAGGCACCTCTAACCATAGCTAAACACATGGTGACATGTCGCAATGTCTTGAACACTAGATGTCGAGAAACTTTCCCTTTAAGGTAATATGCTGGCTGTCAGATTTTATTTAACTTAACTGCACTTTACCTGCCTCAGCGACCCAAGATCATGACATCATAACTGCCAGATGTCACTTAGGCTTGATGGCTTGATGAATACAGATCTTCATCCTTCTCTTTAAGTATTTAAGTCAACTTTTAGATTTTCTACAACTTTCTTGCCTTTTTAATTTTTCCTTTTGACCTAAGTTGAACCCACTGGAACACATGTCCTATAGGCTTAATGGCTTAATGGATATATCATGCACATCTTCTTCATAAGGCTTTACACCGACTGTAAGATCTAACTAGACTTGCCTATACTCTAATTCATCCCCGTCCTTGTCTTTTAACTAAACTTTAACCTACACTTTAACTCTAGTCAACAGATCTCTTCTTGTCTCTAAGTTGCCAAATCATTTTCTCAACCCTGAGTCTACTCAGAGATTACACACACACTTTAAATCTTTATCTTTATGGACGATCAGTGTTGAATCTTTGAATAAATTTGTACTTGACCATTTCATTTTGAGACTTAACAACATCCACAAGATCATGATTGAATTGATGTTTAGGGCATAGTCTCAGAATGAAAACAACATATTCCATTTTGTTCTGAGATTAGGATATAAAGGGCCGTGTAAATTCGCTAGAAGAAAAGGAATATTCAATTTCGATTAAGTGACTAGGAGACAGACCAAAACATGATAAAGTGCACATGGGATTTTCAAAAACTTAAGTGGCTTGAAAAGGAACTTAAAAATATAACATGTCTTGAATGGTTTAGGGTTTTGCTTGAAATAAATCAACAAGACTTAGGGTTTTAGGACAGAGGCCAAAAACATAATAAAATTTACAGAGACAAGAGGAAAAGGTATGGAGCCATGGAATTTTTTGACTAGGTCTAACAGTGGCTCCATCTAGGGATGCATGCATCTTGCAGGAATCGCAAGGATTTAGGATTCTCTGGGATAAGCAGACCACCTAATAAAATAAGAAACCTAACCTAAAATAGAAAAACACAGAAAGAAAATATGTACATACTTGCAATAGATAAAGAACTCAGCTCTGCCACTTATTTTTGGATCTGAAAAAAAATCAAACCAACTTTGATGGCCTGACACCATCACAAAATTTATGATCCAGTTTGGCCCTATGATAGACAAAATTTTCTGCTCTCTGGTTTGGAAACAAACTGAAACATTTTCTTTCATGTGCCTGATCTGATCCATTATCAGATACCATTTTCTCTTTAGAAAAAAAATTAGCATATTCAGCAATAGAGCCAGAAAGAAAATTAGACATGAAAAACATGTGGCATATGTATGTTGCATTCATTAATCAGAAAAAATTGAGATCTAATGCAATAATCAACAATGCCTAATTTTATGCCACATTTGGGAGAAACACCATCTAGCTGAGAAATACACTTGCATTCTACCATGTAGTTGGAGTCATCATCATTTGATCTATTCATATCAATAGGTTGCATGTCAATGGAATAATCATCATATTGAACCTTATGCAAACATTGAGGACACTCATCACTTGAGACATGATCTAGCCCATTTTCAAAAGGATAGGGGGCAACAATATGTGAAATATTAGAGTTAGGATCATCATAAATATCAGGGATCATCTAAAAATTATTTTGAACTTTTGTAACATGAGACAAATCAGGAAAAGAAAAAGAACAAGACTCGGCACTATTAGTATCAAAAAATGGAAACTCCATGTCATGATCCACATTCTACTCTTCAAAAGAAATATCATTTTGAACCTTGTCAGTGGTTTGTATATCCATATCAAAATTCCCTAAAGAATTCACTTGAAAATTATCATCTTTATACAAACCACTATCTTGTCTGCTAGAAGGAGGACACATATCAACACACTCATCAGGAAATTGCATATGTCGAGTAGCTAAGATATCATCTTGCAATGGTTCAACAAATGACCTAGAATCTGACACAAATTCATAATCAACACAACTATCCTAGTCAGTACTCAACATCATATCTGGAGTCTCTTGATCCTTTGAATCTAAACAAATATTGATACTCTCATTATCTGAAAGGTCATATTCAATATTTTTATAGCCTAGTGAGACAGAAGTACAAGGAAAATCATAACTACATGTATCAAAATCTTGACCATCTTATATATATTCCTTGTCAAACTAAATATGTGTGGGGTGTAAGGATTCAAATCTATCATTCCCTGAAGATCTGAGATATTCATAAGACAAAAACTTTGAGACTTGTTCACTATGAAGTGAAACACTATCATAATTTACACTCATCTCTGATACACACTCATAATCAACATCTTTAGTATGAGTTATCCAATCCCTAATATTCTCATATGGTTCTTCCCTCAAGGAGGCTGGCCAATGAATTGATTCAAGAAAACAAAGTTCAAAAAATAAATCAACAAATGGTGATTCTTGAAACTCCTTAACATCTCTTGGAAGCTCATCATATGCCTTAGTAAACCTCTCATAAAACAACAATGTTGATTCATCCCTCCTCTTTACTAGCTTCTTCCTTAAATAATTTATGGATTCCTTCTTAACCTTCTCAGATTTTCCCTCAACATAATTTATTTCTATTTGGTTCATGAGTTCCCATCTTAATTTATCAAGCCTGATCATCTGTTGTCTTAATATATCTTCCTTTTCTTTTTTAAGGCTCTCATGTTGTAACCCCAAAATGAATTGATTTTCCAATCTTTGTTTCTCCTCAAGATCCTCTTCATCATCAAAATCTGGAAAAGGTTCTTCAGAACTAGATGCAATAGAAGAAACACTATCCTCTTTGTCACCATATTGCTCAATAAAACAATCTTCTAGTGCATCAATAGATCTTATTGAATCATGAGTTGATTCTTTAAACCAATCCCTATCACAATCAACTAGAGATATAGCAAAAAGTCTCATCATTACATCCTCATGTGTGATGTTATGACCATCTATTAAGTCATCAAACTTGTCTACATGTTCCTCAGCTGATTGTTCACCCATGCCAGTGAACTTAGGCAAGCAATCCCTGGCTTCTGATGGAAAACGATTTGAGTAACTAGGAATTCCATTGAAATTTATAGCCCCACACAACCTACCTCTATATAGTTTTGACATCTTAGTAGGAAGGATAAGTTACAAAATGCCTCTCTATTCCCTCTTAATTACTGTTGACCACTTAATAGGGGAAAAATGTATAACTGATTTTCATGGAACAAAAGAATTTATCCAATGAAAATAAAATACCTAGAAAATGATAAAGCTTATGCAAACTATTTGATATGAAGTCACCTTCAAATCACCTTCAAAACTTGGTAGAGCTACCACCTCTTTTTAGGGGAAAATATTTTGAATCACTTGAGAAATTTTCCCACTCTGACCTTCTTTAAATCAACAACTTACAAGACACCCCCAATATAGGGTCTCTTATTGATTCCTCTCTTGACTATGCTCATAGTCAAAAGAGTCTTATTATTTGCTACCTCTTCACTGCAATTCCACATCTTCTTTGTAGTCTTTCTTAAAACATGCACACTGGTGCAAATTAGAGAACTCGGAGTCGCCACTCACCATATGTGAGATAGTATTTGTATAACTTTAAGAAATAGGACTTTCAGACAGTTTTCAATGATAGAAAAGAAGAAAAGAATCACTCTTATAATTATGAGGAATATCTCTTTGAAAACCATGACTCTATAGCTAGACTCTAGGATTGACTTAGCAAGGCGAGGAAGCAACTCACTTACACTCACTAATCACTTTTACTTGTGTATCCCTAGTAGAGTTGTCATCTTGTAGGTGTTTGAAATTGTTATGCTATGAAAATAAAGCAATATATATTAAGACTGGTATTAGGAGTGGTCAGCTCAAAGTATGAAAGCTCTGTAAGATAACTGGACCAACTATAGGGTCATGACTACCCTCTGCACTTTTGGCTTTACAAAATAAAGGTGGGTACACCTAATTCAGACTAAACTCAATTCTTTAGAACACCTTTTACTTTTGGATTTGAACAAAAAATAGATGGTAAGTAAGTACTAAATGCCAACCTAGCATTCATTGACTCTCCACTACCATGGGTGGAATAATAAGAACAACTTTAAATGTAAAGAGCTTTGGTGATGAGTTTGATTTAAATTGTGGGACATAATATAGACAAACCATTTAGATATGTATCTCAACATAAATACTATTTCTAGATTAGTGCCTTATCCATTGGGCTAAATGCTAAATACAATACTGAAGCTGAAAAACCTTATTGGAAAATATTCAAAGCCATAAACATAAGAACTCTCAGATCACACACTACAAGATCCTCAAATAGATATCTAGACATAATCAATGTAATATCCAAAGGATTAATTTGATCTAAGATCAAAGACTTATGGAATACACATATGCATAAGCAAGAATTATACAGTAAGCCAGAAAACTTACAACTCAATAGATAACATAAAGGAGAGACTTAAATCTGAAAAAAAAACTTATATTAAGTATGATGAAACTAGTTCCTGAATTAGTATGAAAAGGAAATATGCAATATGATAATATGCAAAAGATGAAAGAATTTTCAATCCTATCGTAATACAATTTGAAAATACATCTGCTATATCCTAGATTGGAAAAAAAATACAAGCACAATGCTTTACAATTTTTCTCCCAATTCTCCATCCCTTTCTAAATGGTCTTGAATATTCTTTTATAGGAACAAGAATGCCACAAGCTTCAGACCATTTAGGGTTAGGGTTTACAACCAATCAATGGAATAGTCAATTCAGTTGTCAAGTTGAAACCCTATAATCTACTTTCCCTATGCCAATATGATATGAAAACAATAATCATACTCACTGGATGTGAATACAGTACCCTATGGTGCAAAAGTTCAAAGAAATGACTCTGGAAGTATCTCTCATAAATGTAGAAATGACCAAGTAGTTTTGTTCGCACTTATCCTCTAATTATAAAACTCTTTCTATCAATTATAGACATAAATACATCCTAGAAAATCAAATTTCAATCCCTTTGGTCTTCAACAGCTGTGCAAAGCTGACCCATAAGATTAGATCACAACATTTATGGCTCCGAGACAAACAATAGCTGATTGCATAAAAAAAATTCTAAGAAAGATTTAAAAATTTGAATTTATGTTATAAAAACTACAGGTGGCGTCGAAAAAGACATGAATAGATGAGATCAAATATTGGCATAGGTTTAAAACATCACCATAGATTCTTTTAGTTATTCAGGCATACAAAATATGATTGCATCAGGTGTTGATCAATCTCTCACTCGTGAGTCCTAAAAGCATATCCATTTATACCCCATGAGTAAGCAAGAGCCATTGATCCTATTTCATGTCTTTATCTTCTCATGCCCTCTCCTTTCTCTATTGTGTTGGACACATGGAGAGAAGTCACACACTCGAGTCTATCCTCAACAAACATTACAAACCCATGCAAGTGCATGATACTAACCACGAGTGGTTAGTCACTCACTCACGACCGCTAGCCATTATCCACCTTAAACTTTGTGACTAAGAGACAACTACTTGTAGTGCACTTACCAACATTTATTTCCACAGCTTCAAACCTTCACAACTAGGCGATTGGTTATTAGTCACACACTCGCGCATCAAACTTCTTCTCTTCCAAGATGACTCAGACCTCCATGTGTCACCTTGTCACTCACTCGCCACTTTTTAGGGAATATTCATCTACGTCTTGTGAGTCTACGACCATGTGCCACCTAACATCTTGTACTTGGCCCTACCACCTATCAGTCTGCCACATGTTAGCTTCCATGACATTGCATGATCTAACTAGACCTATTGTGACTAGGATCACACCATAGCACTCTACCGACACCTATCATTGCATCGACCACATCACCTGAATGATGGCCCAAAAAATTATCCTTCCCTCCTCGCCAACTGGCCGTTCACATCACCACCCATCCACTGAGATGTCTGCCAAAAGGCGCATGCCTTTCGACACTTAACAATTGAGTGCTCAGTTGTAAAAACATGAAGAAATTCCTTATCACAACCAATGTGGGATAAAAATCTTTAGGCACCTCTGACCATAGATAAACACATGGTGACATGGCGTGATGGCTTGAACACTAGATGTAGAGAAACTTTCCCTTTAATACAATACGCCAGCCATCATATTTTATTTAACTTAACTGCACTTTACGTGCCTCAGCAACCCAGGATCATGATGTCATAACTGTCAGATGTCACCTAGGCTTGATGGATTGATGAATAAAGATCTTTATCCTTTTCTTTAAGTCTTTAATCCAACCGTTGGATTTTATGCAGCTTTCTTGCCTTTTAAATTTTCCCTTTTGACCTCAGTCAGACCCACTGGGACACGTGTTCTATAGGCTTAATGGCTTAATAGATAAATCATGTGCAACTTTTTCATAAGGCTTTACGCCGACCGTTATATCTAACAAAACTTTCCTATAATTTAATTCATCCTCATCCTTGGCTTTTAACTAGTCTTTAACCTACTCTTTAACTCTTGTAAGCATATCTATTCTTGTCTCTAAGTCGGAAAATGATTTTCTCAACTCTGAGTCTGCTCATAGATTACACGTACACCATAGATCATTGATCTGTTAAATCTCTAAATATATTTGTACTTGACCATTTCATTTCAAGACTTAACAACATCCACATGATCATCATTGAATCAATGACCAGGGCGTAATATTGAAATGAAAATAATATATTCCATTGCATTCATAGATTAGGAGATAAAGATCCACGCAAAGTCGCTATAAGAAAATGAATATTCGGTTTCGATTAAGCGACTAGGAGTAGACCAAAACATGATAAAGTGCACATGGGATTTTATGAAACTTAAGTGGATTGAAAAGTAACTTAAAAATATAATATTTCTTGAATGGTTTAGGGTTTTGCATGAAAATAACTCAACAAGACTTAGGGTTTTAGGAAAGAGGCCAAAAACATAATAAATTTGCAGAGACAAGAGGAAAAGGTATGGAGCCATGAAATTTTTTGAATGGGTCGAACACTCGCAACTTCCACACTTCTTTGTCTCTATCAATCACTTTCCCTTCATACACATATCTTTTGAAAAGCAAAGATCTCCCACATATACCCTATTACAATTATTGATCAGGTTAGCCAATTAATCTTTCCCAATATACAAATAATTATTTAACCCCTTGCTAAGTTAAACACAATACCTATAACAAGTAAACATCAATTAAAATTCATCAAATGTAATCCAAGCTCTGTAATCCACGCTCGCAATCCATAACACACACTACATCTATGAAGTTGTCCCCAAATAGGTCTCCTCTAGAATACATGCCACAATTGACATCACCAACAATCATACAACTAGTGACCCATAAAAAACATTCCTTAACATTTCTTCTGCAATCCCTTTTTCTCGCATAACCTAAATCCTCATTTCTCATAAGTTATACTCAAAAGAAAGAGACTAACTCTATCAAACATCACTGTCATCGTCCAGTATCCAGTCTTCACTAAAACATATGTAACTCATCTAATATAAACTATTAATTCATGCAAAATTAGAATTAGGATCACCACACATCATTATCTTCACTCATTCTAAATCAACTGTACAATACTTATACACCTCTGTCAGTCCTAAAGAAATAGTAATAACCAGTCTATTCTTCCTCCAAAGAAACATATGTTGATATCAATGAGAAAATATGAATGCCAACAAAAACATCAAGAACCATTTCCAAAAATCTCCCCCTTTGGCATTGATGGAAACATATAGGAAAATCCATCAACCTGAAAGTACTCCCTCAATACAATCTTCTTAATATCCTCAACATAGCTCTCCCTAAACAGTAGAGATTTTCTCATAGGATCTCTCCCCCTTTGAAAACAATGGCAAAGGGTGCCATAACTCTTCTTTCTTCTATAAGGTGTATCTTTTTTAAATCTTCATGTCTATAATAACCGGGTGTAAAATCACCCAAATATGCTCTGTAATGTTCCTACAATCACTCCCCCTGAGGAGTAGATCCATACATCATGTCCATAAAATGATATAGCTCTAAAAGCCACTGGACTGATGCATTCCTACACCAATTTAGTTCTTGCAAGGAGGGGATTGCACCCCAAGCACACCTCTGAGATACTCAAAGGCATCCTTTGGCAAAGTTTTTGTAAATATATCTACTATCTATTCCTTTGTGTCAACATACTCCAATCTGATCTCCTTCTCTACTACCTTGCCCCTCAGAAAATGATACTTAATTGAAATATGTTTAGTCTTTGAGTGCATTACTAGATTCTTAGACATATTCACTGTGCTAGTGTTATCATAATGGATAACCACTGGCTCTTCAAAAATTATTCCAATGTCCTTCAATATTTGTTTCATCCAAACAATCTGTGTACAATTTATAGCACCAATGACATACTCAAATTTAGCAGTATACTGAGCTATACAACTCGGCTTCTTACTTAACCATGAAACCACCCTTTTTCCAAGGAAAAATGCTCTACCACTTATACTCTTTTTTCCATCCACACTACCTACCCAATCAGCATCAGTATATGCATGCAAGATAAAATCATCTGATTTTTCATACCATAACCCATACTCTATGGTTCCTTTCAAGTATCTAAAAATTATTTTCATAGCAGCAAGGTGTCTCTCTTTAGGATCTTCTTTATATCTTGCCACAATTCTAACTACATTAGCAATATCTGGTCTGGTGTGAGTTAGATATTGTAGACCTCCAATCATTGATCTATAATTTGTCTAAAAAAAACTATGAGTTTCATCATTAGTAGAAAGTTTGTAACCAGTCACTATGGGTGTCCCAACAGGTTTACAATCTTCCATTCCAAATTTCTTCAACATTTCCTTAAGATACTTAGTATGAGAAATAAAAATACCATTGTTGTTTTGATTAATTTGCAATCCAAGGAAAATTTTCATCTCACCAATCATTGAAATTTCAAATTCATTTTCCATCTCTTTAGATAATCTTTTACTCATCACATCATTTCCTCAAAAAATGCTATCATCAACAAAAGATTCTATTATTAGAATTCCATCTTCACTAGTTCTTAAATAAAAATTGTTGTTTGCATTACCTTTTATGAAGCCAAGATGAGGTAGATACCTATCTAGTCTTGCACACCATGCTCTTGGTGCTTTTTTTAGTCCATACAAAGCTTTCTTCAAATTACACACCATGTCTTATCTTCTATCAAAGGAAATCCATCAAGTTACTCAATGTATACCTCTTCCTCTAGATCTCCATTCAAAAATGTTGATTTCACATCCATCTGATATACCTTAAAATATTTATGTCCAACATAAGAAAGAAATAATCTCATTGCTTCCAACCTAGAAATAGGAGTAAATGTTTCTTCAAATTTTATGCCTTCTTGTTGCGAGTAGCCTTTACAAACTAGTCTTTCCTTATTTCTTACCACTTCTCCTTCCCCATCCATTTTTTTTCTAAAAACATATTTAGTTCCTATAATTTTTTTTTTAGGTCTTGGAACCAATTCCCAAGTGTTGTTCTTTATCTATTCTAATTATTCCTGCATAGCTTTAGTCCAAGATTCATCTCTACGTGCCTCATTAGTAGATTTTGGTTCAACTTGTGAAATCAAACAAATTTCATCTCTAGATTTAGATCTTGTCATCACTCCTCTATTAGTATCTCCAATTATTTGATCTTTAGGATGATTTTTCTTAACATACCTCATAGTATTAGGAATTTCAGTAGGATCATTTGAATCATCTAGACATACCTCGATCTCATAGTCAATCTCAAAAGGTTCTTATTGATCTACAGTAACTTCCTTGATCTCTTTATTCTGATTATAGTCATACATTCTCTCTTGAATCTGGAACTGTTCATCAATCCTCACATTAGCACTTTCAATCATCTTCCTCAATCTAGATTGAAACATTATAGTCTTTTCTCTTATTGGAATAACCAAGGAATATCCCTTGATCACTTCTAGCATCAAACTTTCATATCTCATCATCTCTTTTGATATAGCATTTACTACAAAATATTCTAAAATATTTTACAATAGGAGTATGATTAAACCATAATTCATAAGGAGTCTTACTTGTACCTTCTCTGATTTGAATTATGTTCAAAGTATACACAACAGTACCAACAACTTCTCTCCAATGAATATGTGATACATTTCCTTCTAGCAACATAGTTCTAGCAGCATCTAATATTGTTCTGTTTCTTTTCTTTTCTATCCCATTCTATTGTGGTGTCCTAGGAGGAGATGTATGTCTGTGTATTGCACACTCTTCGCAGTAGGTATTGAACAAATATAAAGTAAACTCACCACCTCTATCTGATCTTAAACCTTTTATTTTTAAGCTTGATTCATTCTCAAATTTTGCTTTGAATATTTTGAATTTTTCAAATGCTTCTAATTTCTCTCTTAAATATGTAATCCACATCATCCTAGAAAATTCATCAAAAAAAGTGTAAAGTACCTTTCAATGTAGTAAGATCTTTTTCTTGTAGGACTACATAGATCTATATGCATTAGATCCACCTTCCCTTTCACTAAGTAAGATTTTCTTTTAAAATTACTTCTAGTCTGCTTCCCCATTACACATTCTCTACACATGGTGTTATATGGTTTCATAATTTTTGGTAGATCTCTAATGGCATTACTCGTACTTGTCTTCACAATATTATCATAGTTAACATGAAGAAATATTTTATGTCATAACCAACTGTCATCAACCTTCGCAACAAAACAAGAAGCCTCAAATGTATTTAATTCAAATACATTACCTCTAGATTTAGTGCCAGATGTGATCAAGTCTCCTGACTTACCTCTAATATAACATTTCCCATCAATGAATTTCAATTGATAACCCTTTTCCACTAGTTGTCCAACACTCAACAGATTATGCTTAAGTCCATCAACAAGTAATACATTGTTAGTATTTGTCTTTCCATCCAAAAATATAGATCCAACTCCAATGATAAGCTTAGGAGTATTGTCACTAAATCTCACAACACCACCATCATACCTATTTAGCTTAACAAACTTATTTTTATATCCAGTCATATGGTGTGAACAACCACTGTCTATGACCCATTCAAATTTATTTTCAACATGAGATACTAGATCTCTTTCTTCATGTATAGGCTTCTAATCTTTGATAGAAATAAATTCAATATCATCATAATCAATAGCATCATCATCTAAAACACCTTCACTAGCATATAACATTCCTTATCCTTTGAATACTTAGGATTATAAAACTTAGATTTATGCTTTGGAACCCTTATAGGACATCTAGATGCAAAATGACCTATCTTATTGCATGAAGAACATTTCAGAGGTAGCTTTCCTTCAAACTTACCCTTACCTCTCTTTTCTCTTCTATAAATTAGGGCCATAATTTCATCTAACTTTCTTTCTTCTTTCAGTATCTTCTCCCATTCATCAACATATTCATAAATCTCTTCTCTCAAGTCACTACTGCTAGTGCTCACAATTCCTGATAAAGTCCTTTTATTTTTATGCACACTTGACTTGAATGTTGACTCAACTTAGGTAATGAATCTCCTATCTCTATGGCCTCAAAGGTAGTTATCTTTCAAATCAAGACCTCTCTATTGAAGTTTGGTGTCAAAGGTATGATCTCTTCTATAGCTTGCACTTTGGTTTTGTACACAGGTGTCAGGGATTTAAGAATTTTTGTAATAACTTCTTCCTCATTGTAAGTGCCTCCAGAGTTTCTAATGCCAATAATAACTTTAGTAATTATCTATACATATTCTCTAATATTCTCATTGTCTCTCTTTTTCAATTTTTCCATTTTTGTCTTCTAGTTCTACAACTTTGTCTTCTTAGTAAACTTGTCTCCATACAATGCTTCCAATCTTGTCTAGATATCATGTGCATAATCTAAATCTTTAAACTCTATGAATTCACCTTCATAAAGTGCACTAATTAATGCTTCTCTTGCAAACATGTTGAATGAGAATACCTTATTTTCATCATCAATAGCCTTATCTAGTTCATCCTCAACCTTCATTTGTACAATTCTCTTTGATATCAACCTATAGTCCAATCCCAAGCATAGAAAATGTGTTCTCATCTTGTTCTTCCAACTGTCAAAGTTTTCAGGATCAAACTTTTGACTATCCTTCCTATAGTAAGCCATCTTTAGGATCACCTCAAGCTATTAAAATTTCCCTCTAAGGACTAGTAGCTCTGATACCAATTGTTAGGAATAAAAGTCTACAACACAACTAAGAAGGGGGGTGAATTAGTTGTGAGAAAAATTATTAAACATTAAACTTTATAAAAAAAAAATTCATCAAAATGATAACACAGTAAATGCCATAACCATAACACAATCCTTTGTTATCAAGGAAACCTTGTTAAAGGTAAAACCCTTGTGGGAATTATCACCCACAAATAATGTACTGAGAGTATAGTATCCCTGTTAAAAGAGTTAGCCTGGTTACGAGCTTATTGATGCTTTATAGTACACAGTCAATGTTAAAGGACAGACCCTATTAGGAGTCAAGAGTAATAGTGGGCTCACTACCCGGGCACACTACCTAAAGAAGGTTAAAGCCACCCTCAAGGAATTATAGTCTAAAATACAAGTATAGATAAAAAATATACAATCCAGTGAACTATTTGATAACAACTATCTTTTCTTGGTCAGTTCCAATGAAGTAACATAATCACAAACTCTTCTCTACATACATTAGATAATGAAGCTCACAACTTCCATACTTCTCTGTCTCTATCAATTCCCTTCTCTTCATACACACATCTTTTAAAAAGAAAATATATCCCATATATACCTATTAGAATAATTTATTAGGTCAGCCAATTAAGCAATCCCAATATAAAAATAATTATTTAACCCCTTTCTAAGATACACACGGTACCTATAAAAAGTAAACATCAATTACAATTCATCAAATATAATCCAAGATCTGTAATCCATGTTCGCAATCCATAATACACGCTACATCTCTGAGGTTGGCCCCAAATAGGTCTCCTCCAGAATACATGCTACAACTAACATCACCAAAAATCCTACAACTAGCGACCCATAACAAACATTCCTTAACATGTCTTCTACTATCCCTTAAGCTTGCATAACATGAATCCTCATCACTCGTAAGTTATACTCAAAACACAAAGACTAACTCTGTCTGTTAGAATAGTCCCAAAGGATAACTAAGAGGGGGGGGGGGTGAATCAGTTATTAGTAACTTTAGTTCTTTTACTTCCTTAACTTCAAAATACAACAAAGTAAATGCTTAATCAGATAACATAGTACACAACACACAATTTTGATTACGGGGAAACCAAATGGTAAAAACCCCGGTGGGAATTAGTACCCACAATGAAATATACTTGTTTATAGTAATCCCTGTTAGAAGATATTTCAACCCTATTAGGAGTTTTACTTTACAATACAATAAGTATAGTGACCTAGTTAAGGGTCAGACCCTGTTAGGAGTCTTTTACAAATAACCCTGTTAGGGGTGGTGGACTCACTGTCCAAAATCTCATTGCTTGATGGTAAAGGATACAAACTTCTATATAATAGATATGCACTATAATTGATGATCAACTGTAGAGTAGACATGCTGTCTTGATTAGTTCTAGTGTATTACAATCTTTCACTTCTTCTTCACATAGACTCTTGATGAATGAACCACATCTGATATTCTTCTCTGTACATCTTTTGTCTCTTTTCGTATCATTCACTTGTAGCGTATCACAATTAACTTGCTATAAGTATCTTTCTCAAAGTATGAGATCATGGGACCTATAAGACAAATTTTCATAACGTCCTTGTCAGATCTACTAAGCACACAAGCATAATTACAACTGCACAAGTATAAACTGAATAGATGCGATGCTTCACTAAGTCGGCCTCACCAAATTAAGTCTAACTTTGCAATCTTCTTGAAACATGTTTTGCACCTTTAGATGAATATCATCAACTCATAAATAATAATGAATATATACATGCATATCCTGAAGATAGGTGCAACTCAAGAAATCCATTACATATGTCGGCTCTGAACAGATACTCTTCCAGAACTGTAACTGCCAAAAATAGAATTACACAACTTGACTAAAATATCATATCTAGATTTGTGTGTATGAACATAACATAATAAACATGTCAACAACATGTATCTAACCACGCAAGTCTGCTCAAAGGTTTTGCACCCTAAAATCTCAACAGTAAATCCTTAATTACTTCGCCAATACAGATGATCTGGCAATGAAATTCAACTGGCATTCTTATATGACTAACATGAACCTTCACCTGGAAAATTAGAACATTCTGAGTTCAAATGACCAACTTACTAAAATAGTATGTTTCCAAAAATAGCTGCTTTGTACAAAATAGCCCTTATTGAATAGAAAAACACATATTCTTGGGTGATGCATGATTGCCCTTACACACAGGATTCTCCTGCATCATACACCCGCGGTAATTTGAGAAGTTACCCTGTCATGTCTTAGGTGTGCAGAGGAAAACAAAGATGGTTAACCTCCTCCCTTGTCATCCATGATGAATCTTCAACAGGTCATCCTTTCCACTTGACCAGATATTCTTCATATGTCATGTTCCTTGTGCTTCTACCAACACGACTGTCTAGTATGTCTTCAATCTCCTTGGTATCTGAACTACTTGATGGAATACTCCACTGTGCCACTGTGATCTCATATTCAACACCTCCTTCATGATACTCTATCAAATTTGAAATGTTAAACACTGGTGAAATATTCAGCTCACTAGGCAATTCTACCTAATATGCATTTCCTGAATCATGCTTCTTCAGTATCTTACATGGTCCAAACTTCTTCATTTTCAGCTTGTTATATGTACCAACTAGAAATCCCTCCTTTCGTAAGTGAACCATGACTTCATCCCCAACCTAAAATTCCTTATGTCTCCTTTTCTCATCTGCCTTAGCCTTATACTGCGCATTCATTTTGGTAATGTGCTTCCTCACTTCTTCATGGATGTTCTTCAAGTGTTCTGCAAAATCCTCAGCTTCAGCACTACTTATTTCTCCTTTA